>VDFB02293288.1:27197-69101 GCA_007258455.2 Sequoia sempervirens | reverse complement strand
GGGTTAATGGTTTAGGGTTTAGGGTTATGGGTAGTGATGGAACTTCAAAGTTTTGTTCTCTATGTTCTATTTTATCCTGCCTTGTGTCTCTGGTCATCTATGGTGTTTGGGAAAATCCTAAGGATGGGGTTTTACCTTTGTCTTCATGTAAAACCTTAGTGTTCATCTTACACCTTGGATGGGATCTATTTGGTCGTTAATTTTTGGCAAGGTTTTAAAATGACTTAAGCCCCATCGCTTCGTCTAGGCTGGGCCCCCTTTTGTTTTATCGTTTTATTTCCTTCGCCTAACTTTATTTTTCCTTAGTCTTTTGTTGGTCCCATGTTCCCTCATTAAAATAACTTATGAAATTGTTTGTCATTGGCCTAGTGATGTACCCTTATTCCTTTAGGGGAGAGGGCCCAATAGTCGTGCAAACTAACTTTCTCAACATGTAGCAATTGACTGGAATATCGTAGAACCTTCATTTTTTTTTTTAAATGTAGACTGGTCTCTTATTTATCTATAACTAAGGTTTGTAGGAGTGACTCATCATGCAACTTGCCACATCGGCATATCTTTTGAGAAGTGTCTAAATTTTACTTTTTAATGGTTTTACCAAAACTTAATCATGGAACCCCCAATAGTTGAACCAAAAAAATATCATTTGTTGCTTGTAGAATATGATATTTTTATTTAAATTAAAATTAATATACAACCTAAGTGGACCAAATACTTATTGATAACCATAAATCTTTGATATCTCTACCTTTTACATTCAACACATATGGACTAATAGTTTAACACAAAAAAATCTATTTGTTATAAAAACAACACATAATTATTTAAAATACAACTTATATTGAACAAAAATGGACCAATAGTTGAACACTAAAACTTTTTGAAAATCCTTCACATTTAATGGGAAAATACATGTTATTTATTGTGCTCACCTTTTATATTTGTGATAGGAAAAACTATTAATATAAAATTATCCAATGCTTGTACATTGCTACCCCAATTGTTGTACACATAAGAACAATATTTTTTCACTATGATAACAATACTTATTTAAATGAGTGTCTTATTTTATTAAATGAGCATTTTATTTTTTAAATGATATACTTATAGTGGAGAGTTGTGATATTTTATTTGAAACAAAAAAATACTTATTTCACTTCTTCATGAATGTATTTATGTTTTTTTCATATAACATTTAAAGGTTCTCATGTGTTCAAGTATGGGTCCATTTTTTATCAACATTTGGTTTTTTCTTTATTTACATTTGGACTGTTTATTTACAATATATAGTATAAATATGTGGTAAGAGTGGGTATTATCATCACGATTGAGTGTGTGACTATTGGACCCCACACAACTACTGGGCCCTCTCCCCTAATAAATGTTTTTATTTTGCAAAGGGACAAGTTCGCATGGCCGTAGATCAATCATCGTGTGATCTCAATCATTCCCCGCCATCCCGCAATGACTCCACCACACTGTCTTTGTTGATCACAATATCATGGGCGAGTGCCATGTGTCTCATCCGGTGAAGCCGAAGGAATGATAAGTACTTTGATGCATCTTTAATACATTATGCCGTGGGTTACTAAAGAAGTTATAAGATGCATGTGTTTTAAATCAACGTAGATGTTATAATCTCGGTAGAAAGGTGCTCGATTGTTAATGACAAGGCTAGCGACTGTGTTGAACGAACAGGATTTTCGATGGTTGAGATCCACGGTTGCCTACCATTGCGTGATCAAAAGTTTCAAGGTCTTTATTGATTGTGATATCACAGGCGGGCGCCACGTGGATCTCCTTGGCAATGAGTAGTATGGTGGGCCCCTTATTGCCATGATGGAGACTATTTCAGTTTGCTTTGAAGGCAGTCATCCGATGATCTCACCAAGGTGAAGGATCGACGGCTAATATTTTAATCTGCATCAAATGCGATTAGAGTAGTTTGTGCAGCGCGCGAGTAAGCTTTAATGGAAACCATGACATCTACTGCCATGGTTTGATCAAAATAAAGCAACTATTCTTCTGCTTTTGGTATCACAAAGCATTCAAAACATCTTAAATGGGGATTGTCAGTGGATATGTTCTGTATAAGGATTTGATAAGTAGTATTGGGTTAGAATACATGTTGATGAAATTGTAAAGCAATGTTCTCAAGGATCTTATATGTTATGTGTTAAATCTATCATAAACCCTTAGATGTTTATGAATTTGACTCCCTCAATGGATATATGGCTGATGTAAGTTGTACTAATTTGTATGGTTCAAGATTTTGTTTGTCTTTACCTAGCTTGCTACAAATTGCAAATCAATGACTATTTTACATTGTGGAATGTGTTGTAGTTATCTCATGCTCCAAATAGTTGATATTATTGATGAACAACCAATTCTATTTAGTATTATTCTTTATGTTGAGCTATTAAATGAGATTATCTATTGTTTTTAATGTTGTTTACGATAATGGTGCAGAGGTTGTAAACGCATTAAGGGATCACCCTCCCAGGTCTTGTAGAGCCCAAAGTGTAGGAGGTATTTAAAATCCTTGTCAGTTGGTCTAGGTCCTTCGAGCTGTCCTTGATTGGAATTGGCAATTCCATAGGTAAATTAGAAGACCAACCTGGTTATAGTAAAAACAACCAATAGGTAGAGGGGAGAGAGATAGAGGAATTCAGTGAGAGAGAGATAGAGGAAGTGGGAGAGAGATAGAGGGTAGAGGGTTAAGGGTAGAGGGGAGGGAGATAAGAGTGAGTGAGAGAGAGAGAGAGAATTGAGAGAGGGAGAGGGGGTAGGAAGGTGAGACTTGAGAGAGAGAGGGAGGGAGGGAGGGAGGGAGTGGGAGAGGGATAGAGGGTAGAGGGTTTAAGGGTTAATGGTTTAGGGTTAAAGGTAGAGGGTGTTGGTTTGTTTTTTACACTATAACTAGGTTGGTCTTCTAATCTACCTATGGGATTTCCACTTCCAATCAAGGGTAGCTCAAAGGACCTAGACCAATTAAGGAGGACTTTAAAAATCCTCCTACACTTTGGGCTCTGCAAGACCCATGAGGGTGATCCCTTAATGTGTTTACAACCTCTACACCAATATCATAAACAACATTAACACATAACAGATAATCCCATTGAATAGCTCAACACAATAGGATAATATCGAATAAAATTGGTTGTTCACCGATAATATCAACTATGTGGAGCATGAGATAACTACAACACAATCCATAGTAAAATATAGTCATTAATTTGCAATTTGTAGCAAGCTCTAGGAAAATACAAACAATTATTGAACTACACAAATAAGTACAACTTAGATCAGTGCCATATATCCATTCCAGGAGTCAAATTCATAAGCATCTAAAGGTTTATGACAGATTTAATACATAACATATAAGATCCCTGACAATATTGCATTACAATTTCATCAGTATTCATTCTCACCCAATACTACTTATCAAATCCTTATACAGAACATATCCACCTATAATCCCATTCAAGCATTTTAATTAATTCCTTGAATTAAAGCTAACATAAGGATTATACACACCACAATAGTGAGATGAATGAAACAACCCTTATTCATCTTATTCAAAATTCGGATATGCATGTACAGTGGAGAGACATGAGTTTAAACTTATCATTTCAACTCAAGTGCTAGTACTGTTATACAACATTAAATCCCCATGAATTCAAAACCGATTACATAATAACTCATAACCTAAATTGTATTTCTCTCTAAAACCATTAGACTTTACAATTTTCTCTGCAACTTCACCTAGACTCGACCAAAAATTATCTAACTTGCTAACCTGTACTTTTGGCCTTGAAATCCTTCTTATAGAAAATGAAGGAGCAAACAAGCATCGGGCTAGAAAGTACACATGTCACCAGCTAGTTGGCACACCCGGTGATATTCCAAAAATTGTTACACCAACCATCACCTTGGAGAATATTCTTGTTCATCATGTCAGCTGAGAAAAGTTGATGCAACAACAAAAAACCACAAGAAACTCATGAGAATGCCATCAAAGCAAAATTGGAAACTGTTGTAACTGCAACATCCGATTTACCACCTGTTAGTAGTCCATTCCTTTTACTCTTCCTCAGTCAAATATTTATTTACCCATTTATGGTATTCTTCATCAGTTGGCCAGTCAAAATTAATCACCTCATTCACCTTGGCATTATAAGGTGTGTATTTTACCGCTAATTTGCATATCTTTCAAAAGTTTTCAAAAATGAGCAGGTACTAATGATTTTATCCATACATCTCACCAACAAGTCATAATCTGAGTCATCACAAATTAATTTAATTTGATCATTGATGACTTCACTTGCTTGATCCTGCCACTACTGGAGTGACCTGATTTTCCCCTGCTCATCAATTATATCTGGTAACAATGTGTTACCCCAATCATTAAAATTCTTCACCAATTCCCTGATCTTCCTCCTCAAATCATCTGGTAGTGTCTGAAAACCTTGCAATGATTTAACCAACACTTGAGTAGGCTTTAATGATTGGGGCCTATTATTTGTATCAAACCTTGAAGCCTTATATATGACATCCAAATCACTGGCCCTAGGGATCAAATTTTCAATCAATGGTATCACTACTTCCTAATCCCTATCGATATTCTTTATTGCATCTAACAACAAAGAATATAAAGAATGTATAGATAGCAATTTACTATCAACCTTTTCATTTAAATGCCTCAAGACAGTAGTAACAATCTTCTTTTTGTTTGAAAGAGATCCCTCCTCTCTTACCTTCAATGATGTATGCAATTCATCAATTCTTTGCAAGAGCTGCTTCTTTGTAGGATCAACATAGCACTCTGTTTCTTCATCAATTTGTTCTAAAGGAGGGGTGAGAGAAATATTCTGATTGGAAGACCCTGGTGTGGAAACAATTGGAGAAGCAGGAGGCACTGACCCTGCTGTGGAAGGTAATGTACTGGTCCCTGGAGCACTTGATGTCTTCCCAATTTGTTTATACCTAAACCTTTCCACCTCAGTCTGCAACTCAACATTCCTTTGTTTCATCTTGTTGTATTCCTCAATCAAAAGGTTATACTTCTCCATTAGGCTCTTCTTTTCAACCTCCTCCCTTTCAGCAGTCTTTTGGGCCAATTTGGCCACATTCATAGTCAAATTAGTGGCCTTAGTGGTTGAGGTCTCTGAAGCTCTCTTTATTATTAATCCTCCTTTGAAATTTGGATTAATATCTGTAACATTTAGCTTTCTTCCTTGAGGGGCCAATGCCCAAATTGCCAAAGTTTCATATTCCTCACTGAAGGAAGAATCTTGCAATGCTGCCTTGACTTCTTTTTTAGAGTCTTGCAAAGGATTCTTGGACTTTAAAATAGCATTAAATGCTACAACATCTGCAATGTCCCATTCAGGGGGAATCAACACACCAGCCTGACTCACCAGTCTTCTTCCCTCTTCAAAAGTGGTGTTCTTAAATTCCTCCATTAATTCAGCTTTTACCTCCTCATCATTATCCTGGTCTGACTTGTTAGGCCTTAGTTCTCTTCTCTTCTTACATTTCTCTTGATATTCTTCAAATTTCATCCTCCATACCAATTGCAAGAATATAGAAGTTTTTACAAATGTATTGTCATCTAGAAACTCCTTACATGCTTCCATTCTTGCATCTTGTACACTTTTTCCTTTCATATCTAAATTAGATAGAACCAATTCAGCTAGCCTAGGAGGGGAAGACATACCAACCTACATGTCTTGATTAGTAACAATAATTTCATCCATCAGATCCTCATGTGGTTGATCAATTCTTTGTCTTTTAGGGCTTGGCTCAGATGGTGGTGATGAGGGACTGTCTTTTGGTGATGATTCTAAATCAATGATTTTAATTTCCCTAGGCACTTTGAATTTTGGACCTGGTTGTGAAGGAAACTTCATTATTTTCTTTCCTCTTGATCACTGCTATCATCCTTTTTCCTCCTGTAATTAGGCCACCTTTCTATAGGTTGGTATGTTGGCCTTGTTTCAATTGGCCTGGCACCTTGTTCCTGTACACCCAGACTCAGTTTTAAATTTATCTTTTTGGTACTCAATGTGTCCATAATTTCCTTGAAGTTCTCCATTAGAAATTCAATCTTATGGTATGGATTGAACTCCAACAATGGATTATACTTCGGATCCATCTTATGCACAATATCTAATAGCTTATCATAAGCTATCCATTTCTCCTTGTTCAACTCCTACCTATTTAGATCAAATTCATTTATGATCAAATCCTCAGGAAAGTTGAACTCATGCACAAATTCTCCAACCTTTATTCTTTGTCTGAAAAGGGCAAAGAAACCCTCAGGATCATGCTGCCACTTTGGACCACACCTCAAATGGTAATCATCAAAGAATTTCTCAAAATGCACCAAACCTCCTTTTGAAAAGGAAAAATCAGACACCACTGTATAATCAGGGAAAAATTATCCCTTACCCCTCCCTGTGAGGTTGTCCTCATGGATACAACCTATTTTCCACATAACTTCTGCAAACCTCACTCTTGGTGGCACATTGTATGGTAGCATATGGGGGGTTCCTTGAAAACCCTGTACTCTCAAAATAGTGTTGACTGGGTATGGGATAATGTCACCCCAGTTATGGAAAACTTTCAATTCTGGCTTCCTCCCTTTTGGCCTAAGGAAATCATGCAATTCCTCATGGATCCTGGGTACATTCACCATAAGTCTAGCCCTCAATCTAGAAGCAAAGCAATTATCAAATTGCACATAACTAGTGCTTTCCTTATTGCAAGATGAATATGCAGCCCATAATTGTACTAGAAATCTTTCTCCATCAAACGATTTCCTTAATTCCATCTTTTCAGATAAAAAGTCTTCATTCTTGAACAAGAACATATGCATCAGCATAGAATACCAAAAGAATTGAGTGCCGATATCATTTTTCTGCAACTTTGACAACCCTTCATGTATCCTCTCAGCCAAGAAAGAAGCAAAGTCATATGTCACAAAGAAGTTAGGGTGTTGTATTTGCACCTCCATGAACATGTATGCAATAGGCATCACCGCACTAGGACTGAAACCCAAAATATGACACAATGAATAGAAAGTGGTCAAGAAATGATTTGCAAAATAGTTTAATCTGAAAAGTTCCTGGTCACTAGGGTTGATATGAAATCGTGAACCTCCTGCCCTAGCCAGATGAGGTGGAAGCAACTTAGCTCTAAAAAGAGACTTCAACTTTGCATATTCCTACTTCATTTCCTCAAGATTGATAGGAACCAAGTCTTCACTCGGTTCACTCAAGTCAAAAATCTGTTGGACCTCTTCTCTATTAACTCTCAACAAAACCTTTCCATCATTATCCCTGATTACCTGTGTGACAGAGTCATATCTTGTAGCCACTTCCCTAAGTAATTCTATGTCAGGGAACACGTTTGGGACCACCAGCTTTCCCAAATCATACATCTAGCTGTTTGAAAAGGGGTGAGGAAAATTCCTCTGTCCATACCATAATCTGAACATTTCCAAGCCTGTGAGAGGAGCCCTAGCATTGACAATGTTAGAGAAATTATATACTAACCCTTCCCCTAGGATTTTCCCTCGCATTAGAACCAATCCCTTCTTCCTATCATTCGTTGACTAGGGAAATTGATCTAGGAAATCATCGTATAGGTTTCTTCTTATATAGTCAACTTGGCCAGAATGTTGCTTTGGCGGTGCCATCTTGGATAAACTAGGGTCTTTTTACAATTTCACACTTCGAATAGCTAGGACCTACCAGAGATAGGAAATTACAAAAAAAAACACTGCAATTTCTCACAACTATAATTAAACTATAGCCCTAACACATTTATCAACAAGCTCAATGACAAGCACATCAAATATTTTCCCAAATTCAAGTGTAGAATGACCGGGAAGCACAAAAATTAACTCACGGCTTTGTTTGTAGAAGTCCCAAATTCTGGCTACAGAGATTCACAACTTCGCTTTCGGCTCTAAAACTGCTCCGCAAAATACTTGAATGCTTTGTGATACAAATAAAATAGGAGAATTGATTTTATCTCGATCAAATCATGCCAGCAAATGTCTCGTCTACCATTAAAGCTCACTCGCGCGCTACAGGAATGACTCCAACCATATTTGATGCAGATTTAAATTTTAGCCGTCGATCCTTCAGTTAGATCAAATCATCGAACGATTGTCTTCAAAAAAAGTTGACACAATCACCAACGTGGCAGTAAGGGGCCCACCATACCATACGTTGCCAAGGAAGTCCACGTGGCGGTCGCCCGCGATATCGCAATCAGTAAAGATCCTGCAACTTTGGATCACGCGATGGCGGGCAACCGTAGATCTTGAGCATTCGTGATCTTGTTCCTTCAACACAGTCACCATCCTTATTATTAACCATTGAGCAGCTTTTTCATCAAGATTATAACATATCCACTAATTTAAAACATGTGCACCTCAAGAACACTTTAGTAACCCACCTTTTAATGTATTAAAGCCAGATTAATTTACCACAATATTTCCTTCATTCCTTTGGCTTCATCAGATGAGACGCGTGGCGCCCGCCCTTGATATCACAATCAGTAAAAACCTTGCAACTTTCGATCATGCGATGGCGGGCAACCATTAAGATCTGATGACAATTGATTGATGGTCAACCACACTTATCACCTTCGGCCTCACCAAATAGAACATGTGGCGCCCACCCGTGATATCATGATCAACCAAAGCAGTGTGGTGGGGTCATCGCAGGATGGTGGGGAGCGGCTGAGATCAAATGATAGTTGATCAATGTCGTGCGAACTTCATCCTTCTACAAAACAAAACATTCATTAAAAGGACAAGGGGACATCACTAGGTGGATGATAAACAACGACATAATTTTTTTTTAAATGATGAAACATGGGACAAACCAAGACTTAGGAAAATAAAACCCTGCAGAGGAAATAAAATATTAAAACAAAGGGACTCAGCCTAGACGGAATGATAGGAAATAAGTCATTTTAAAACCCCTCAAAAAGTAACATCGAAATAGATCCCAACCAAGGTGTAAAATAAACACAAGGGTTTTATATGAAAATAAAGCAAAAACCACCAACCCAAGGAAAATTTTGACACCATGAAAGACTAGTAACACCAGGCAGGGTAGGAATGGAACATAAGGAGCAAAAATATAAAGTTCCATCAGAGGGGAGAGAGATAGAGAGAGTGAGTGAGAGAGAGAGACCTGAGAGAGGGAGAGAGGGTAGGAGGGAGAATCTAGAGAGAGAGAGGGAGGGAGTGGGAGAGAGATAGAGGGTAGAGGATTTAAGGATTTAAGGGTTAAGGGTAGAGGGCTAAGGGTAGAGTTAAGAGACTTAGGAGAGAGAAAGAGAGGGAGTACTAGGAGAGAGATAGAGGGTAGAGGGGTGGAGGTTTAAGGGTTAAGGAAGGGGAGAGATAGAGGGAGGGAGGAGGAGAGGAGGAGAGAGAGGAGGAGGAAGGGAAGGAGAGATAGAGAGAGAGAGGGAGTGGAGAGAGATAGAGGGAGGAGGGATAGAGAGGAGATATAATGAGGAGTGAGGAGGAGAGAGAGTGGTGAGAGAGAGGAGAGGAAGATAAAGGAAGGGAGGGAGAGAGAGGGAGAGAGGATGGATGGGGGGGTGGAGAGATGGAGCATGGTGGAGAGAGAGAGGGGAGAGAGTGGTCAGGAGGGAGAGACGGAGAGAGAGGAGAGATAGAGGGAGGGAGGGAGAGGGTAGAGGGATGGTGGTAGGGAAGAGGATAGGTGGATAGAGGAGAGAGAGATAGAGGGAGAGAGGAGAGAGAGAGAGAGAGGAGGGAAAGGACAGGAGAGAATGGAGAGAGGGAGGGAGTGGAGGAGGGGGAGGGAGAAGGGGTGGAGGGAGGAGAGATAGAAGAGGAGGAGAGAGAGAGAGAGAGGGAGGAAGAGGGAGGGAGAGACTTGAGAGAGAGATAAAGGAAGGGAGGGGGTAGAGGGTAGAGATAGGGAGAGAGATAGAGGGAGAGATGGATAAGAGAGGGAGAGGGGGTGGATGGAGAAGAGAGAGAGAGAGATAGAGGAGGGGGGGGAGTGGAGGAACAGGAAGAAGGAGAGAGGAGAGGGAGGAGAGAGGGGAGATAGGAGAGAGGAGAGAGAGAGGGAGGAGGAGGGAGAGGGAAGAGAGGGGAGAGGAGAGATAGAGGGAGACATGGAAGAAGGATGAAGGGGGGAAGGGTGGAAGAGAGATAGAGGGAGTGGAGAGAGGGAGGGGGTGGATAGAGAGAGAGAGAGAGAGAGAGAGGAGAGAGAGAGAGAGAGAGAGAGAGAGAGAGAGAGAGAGAGAGAGGGATGAGGGGAGAGAGAGGAGTGAGGAGGAGTGAGAGAAAGACCCAAGAGAGGGAAGAATGGGAGGGAGAGACAGGAGTGGGAGAGAGAGAGGGAGGAAGGAGGAGAGAGAGATAAAGGAAGGGAGGGAGAGGGAGAGGAGGAGGGAGGAGAGATGGAGGGGGTGGATGGAGGATGGGAGAGAGGGAGGGAGGGAAGGGGGTGGTGGATGGAATGGAAGGGGGAGGGAAGGAGTGGGAGAGAGAGGGGAGAGAGGAGGGAGAGAGAGAGGCCCCGAGAGAGGAGAGGTGAGGAGGAGAGACTGGAGAGAGAGAGGGAGGGAGTGGAGAGAGATAGAGGTAGACGGTTAAGGGTAGAGGGTAGAGGGTTAAGGCCAAGGGGTTACGGGTTAAGGGTTAAGGGCGGGCTAGGGTTTAGGGTTATGGGTAGAGGGGAGAGACATACAAGGATTCAATGAGAGAGAGAGGGAGGGAGTGGGAGAGAGATAGAGAGTAGAGGGTTAAGGGTGGAGGGGAGGGAGATAGAGGAATCAATCATGAGGATGTAGCATGCAGGCTCTTTCCTTATTTCTTATGAGAAGATGCATTCTACTGATACAATCATCTACCTACCATGTCTATTCAAAATTGGATTGAATTAGAGACTGCATTCCTACAGAAGTTTAGGATTCCCATTAGTCCCGACGAGCTTTATCTTCAGTTCACCAATGTTAAGAGAGAAGTCCATGAGCCCATAGGGTCCTTTAAAAATAGGTTTCATTGTGCCTATACCGGACTGCAGGCTCCTTATGCTGTTGTTGAGGCCACTGCTTTAGAAGTCTATTATGAGGGACTTGATAGTCTGACAGCTACCTTTATGAAGTGGAGAGACAACCCTCCTACCACTCTACTTGATGCATACGCAGAGGCTGTGAAGGTTAGCACTGCTTTAAGACAACATTTATCTAGGCCTTTACCGTCCCTAGGACCCACTGCTCACTTTGGGAAGGTCCTAGCTCTTATTCAAGCTCTCTCCAATCACACTTCTATCATGAATATGGTACCTCAATTGCCTTTGGTTCCTCACCCAAGACCTCCTGTGATTCAAGTTCCACCCACAATCAGGTACCCTCAGCAAAATGTGAATCAACCTCTTCATCCCCAACCCTAGGCTAGTTTTCCCACATATCTGCAGAATTATGAAGTATTGAACCAATCACTGAATACCAGTATTGCAGTAGGATATCCCCAAAATAATGTGAATTATCCTCCATATAGAAATCCTGATAAGGAGAGATTGGATGAATTTACTGAACAAGTGAAGAAGCTAAATATGGAGGAAACTTATTTGAGGAACCAGAACAGTCAGCTCCAGGCTGCTCAAAGAAGTATGCAGTCCAATCATAACAGAGAAAATTGGGAAATTCAACAAGGACAACATTTGATAAAGGTCAACATCCTGAAAGAGGACATAATTATGATAGGGGACAAAATTATAATAAAGGACAAACTTTAGGCCAAAACTTCGATAGGGGTCAGGCTAGTGGACAAGGGTTTGAAAGGAGACAACCACCTAGATAAAATAGAACTTGGAATACAAGGCCTAACAATGGAGGTTTTGCCACTCTATTGGATTAGCTAGACAATCAAGAAAAGCCTCCAAGTGGTGTATATTTAGCTGAGGCTGTTTTATCAGGATGGTGTAGGCTCCATAAAACAAGTTAGCATTCTGAATTGAACTGTCCAAAATTTTAGACAGCAGCTTCAATCTTCCAGTATCAGGTGGAAAATAATGCAAGTAGCTAGGAGATGGTGCCATCTACTCTCTATGATTCATCAGTGTTTGTGCTAAATCATGCTCCTTTTCCATAGAGCAAGGAGAATGTACCTGAAGAAGAATCAGACCAGCTTAAAGAAGAGGTAGATCAAGTGTGCAATGGAGATGAGATTAAACAATTGTTCAATGAAAATCCAGTGAATGATAATGGCCCCATGGATGAAGAAGAAGCTTATATTGAAGAGGTACACACATTCCAACGGCCTGTTAAAAAATATGATCTAAGGGACCTGCCACACAAGCGTCCATAGGCTAGAGGCCCCTTCACCACCTCTATTCCTCCAAACAACTTCACCACACCTCCAAATCCCAATGCCAGTAATAATCCAATATATCCTCATGTGCCTAAACAATACCTATCAAAGGAAGGACAAGCACAAGTTGATCCATCAAAAGGGAAGAGTGTTGAAGCAAACAAGGACAGGGTGGTGGAATGTCCCAAAGAGGCCCCTGCTGATCTGAGTATAGAACAACTGTCCATATATGCTGCAGAAGAACTCAAGAAGCTAAAGGTAAGTCTCTCTACATTTGAATTATTGAGAGTTCCAACTATTAGAAATGAAATTCTAGGAGCTTACAATGCAAATTCAGTATCACAAGACAAATCAATCAGTGAGAGTGTTAATAAAGCATCTGGTCATCAACCAGTAAAAGGGAAAAATTAGATTCACAATCTGGTTCACATACCTCTTGGAGATAAAGGGAAAGAGAAAGATAGAACTCAAGTTGCACAGGTGGATACTCCCTTGAATTTGTTCCAGGGGAAAACGGACACTCCATTTATGATCTTTATTCATATATTTGGCAAGAACTTGCACAATTGCTTGTTGGATTCAGGAGCTTCTACCAATGTAATGCCCTTTGGTGTTTGTAGAGCCCTAGGTATTACTCCTGCTGACTCTCAAAAGAAAGTTAATCTATTGGATAGAACTGAGGTTAATGTTGTAGGGGAATTGAACATGATTCATATGCAGGTTGCCTCCAACCCTAGAATTCAGCAAGTTATTAATATACAGGTGGTCGATATACCTGATGCTTACGGTTTGATTTTGAAAAGAGACTTTACCAGGGCCCTGAATGGATATGTATCAACCGATCACTCTCATATGTGGCTTCCTTGGAAGGGAGTACCAAATCAGATCAGGATTGAAAGAGAACCCAAGATGAAATATATGATAAAAGAATATCAGAATACCTCCAATGAAATATTAATGTCAGAGGTGAGTATGGGTAATTACGTCCTTGCAACCCCTTTTGAGGAATCTGATGCAAAAGAAATCCTTATGTTACATGCTACACCCATGGATCTCACTGTTGAATCTAGTGGTACTGGAGCTCTGGCAGAACCTATTAATGCTGATGTTCCTGAAGATCATCAACTCAGCTTGTTGGAAAGTTTCCAGGAATTCATTCAAAAGTGTATTGAAGATCAGGTTCAATTGGGTAGAGGAATGAATTTTGGAGAATTACTCTTGCCAAATTTATGTAGAGTTCATAATGGCTCCCACTCTAAATTGGACTGTTGCTTGTGCTAGGCTGCAATAGAACAAGTACAAAAATGTATCAACCCCATTCCAATAGTCAAAATCAATATTCAAAATGTTCAGGAGGATCCTAGAGGGAAGAAAGTGATGCTATCTAAGGAGCCCTCCAACAATAATAGTGCAAGAGATGCAACAAGGAAGTCTACAGTTGCTAGTTGTTGGACCTTAAGATTTGATGGATCTAAATCAAAGCAAGGAGTTGGGGCAGGATTTGAGTTAATTAGTCCAAAAGGTAAGACTTTCTTTGTTGCTCATAGACTTCAATTTCATTGTACTAATAATGTAGTAGAATATGAGGCTTTGATTCATGGGTTGCTTATGGCACTGAAGAAAAAGTTCATGATTTTACAAGTCTTTGGGGACTCTGAGTTAGTGGTCAAACAAGTCAGGAGGCAGTACTCATGTCATGACCAAAGGATGACCAATTATAGGCATAGAGTATGGCACCTTATTGAAGGATTTGATTCCTTCAACATTCATTTGATACCACGTAATAAGAACCAAACAACAAATTCCCTTGCTCAGGAAACTAGTACGTTGCAACTTTTGTCTCTCTGGACTGAAGAAATTTACAGTGGAATTGATCCCGGTGCCTTTAGTACCTGACAATGTTACCAATTTCTAGGTATTTGAAGATGATAAGCATATTTTGTATTTTATCACAAGTTCAGATGTCTTTTCTTCTCAGATTATTGATGAAACTGAACCCCAAGAAGCAGAGATGGATTTAGAAGGGGTGATTAATTTGAAGACTAATACTATTCCTAGAGGAATGGTGCAACTAGAAAGGATTTTTGATCTAGATAAGGTTAGAGATCAAGAACAACATGCCAAGAAAGAGTCCATCAGTGGATAATGTGAAACGTATAATATGGGGATTCAGGATGATGTCAAGAATGTCTTCATCAGCAAAATATGTACTCCAGAGGAGAGGAAATGAATAATTGATGCATTACATACATATAAGGATGTGACAGCTTTGAGTTATGAGTACTTGAAGACCTATGACACATCAATTATAACTCACACTATCTCTCTGAAGCTAGGAGTAAGACCCTTCAAGCAGAGGAAAAGACCGATTAATGCCCTATTGGAGCCCATAATTCAAAAGGAAGTGCAGAAGTTGTTGTCTGCTAGAATCATATTCCCAGTTAGACATTCAACCTGGGTTGCAAACCTGGTTCCTATAAGAAAAAGGAATGGTGAAATGAAATTGTGTGTTGATTTTAGGAACCTTAACAGAGCATTAGAAAAGGACAATTATCTAGTACCCTCGTTGGATGAAGTACTTCAGATTATCAATGGATCTCAAATGATGTCTTTCCTGGATGGCTACTCTGGATACAATCAATTTATGGTACAGTATGAGGACAGACATAAAACTGCTTTCACCACCAAGTGGGGTACTTTCACTTATAGGAGGATGTCTTTCAGTTTGATCAATGTTGGAGCTACATTCCAGAGGGCTATGGATATTGCTTTTAAGGATATAATCGGTAAATGAATAATTATTTATATGAATGATTTGATAGTATTTTCTAAAAAGAGAGGTTATCACATAGCCGATTTATGCAAAGTGTTTCAGAGGTGCAGAGAATTTGGCATATCTCTTAATCCAAAGAAGTGCATCTTTGGAGTTACTGAAGGAAAATTGCTAGGACACGTTATTTAAGAGAAAGGCATTGCTATGACCCTGAACGAGTGGAAGCCATATTTAAGATTCAACCACCAACTAGCAAGAAAGAGATGAAGTCATTCTTTGAAAAAAATAATTTTGTAAGGAAGTTTATCACAAGATTTGCAGAAATAGTCAAACCATTAAATGCGATGTTGAAGCAAGAAGCTAAAGAAGCATTTGCAGAAATCAAAAGGGCCATTGTTGAAGCTCCAATTTTGGTGAGTCTTGATTATGATAAGCCATTCTATATATATTCATTTGCTTCTGACCACTTCTGTGTTGGCATGTTGACCCAAAAGTCTGATCAAGGGAATGAACACCCCATAGCATTTATGAGTGCACCATTGAAAGACATTGAACTAAGGTATCCAAGTGTGGAGAAACAATCCTATGCCTTGGTCAGAGCGATGAAGAAATTTAGGAATTATATTCTCAGGAACAGGGTCTTTGCAATAGTTCTTGATCCTATGGTCAAGTTGTTGTTGATGCAAAATGAGCTAGGAGAATGCAGAGCTAAGTGGGTAACTATGTTGTAGGAGTATGATATTGAGATTCAACCCATGAAGCTGGTAAGAGGTCAAGGAATTACGAGAACAATGGCAGAAATGGGCCCTGATCTTGCAGCCCAACATTACAATCTTGAAGATGTTTCTCCAAGGGGATGGTATGATGATATCATTCACTATCTCCTGACTCAACGGTGTCCTGACCATCTTAATGCAGTACAGAGAAGGGCATTACATTTGAAGAGTGACAGTTTCATGCTGAAGGGAGCTATCTTTTACAAAAGGAACCATGAAGGTGTATATTTAAGGTGTTTGGGGCAACAAGAGGCAGATAGAGTCATGGCAGAATTTCATGATAGATATGGTACTGGCCATGGATCTGCACTATCCACTGTGAATAATATTTTGAGAGCTGGTTATTATTGGCCAACACTATTCAAGGACACACACAACCATGTCATAACGTGTCATGTGTGTCAAACTACAGCAACCAAAGAGAAATATGCAACTCTTCCACTTCAACCAGTCTTTGAGGTAAAACCTTTCACACAATGGGGAATGGACTTCCACTACTGAATTTGACTCCATTTTTCAACGAACGTTCATTGGTCGTTCGATAAATATTTTTCAAAAAAGTGATGAAATGACGAAAACAATTTCGTCGCTTTTTTTTCGTCACAATTCCAACGACAAATTAAACGTCAAAATAATGGCGCAGATTCATTGGTCATCGACATCATAAAATGACTCGGATGTTCGTCGAAATATCGACGAAAACTTCGTGTATCCACCGGCGAATTACAACCAAAATGCAATTGCAATGGCTCTTCCGAAGTATCGAAACAACACTAGAAGTTCGTTGCCATTTTGATGAAATGAGCAATGAGTTACGATGAAGCCTTCATCATAGCTAAGCAACTTCGTCAGACCTTTTATGTGATTCATCGGTGGCGTTCATCGAAATTGCGATGAAATGGGCAAGGAGTTCCGACGAAGCCTTCGTCGCAGCTAAGCAACTTCATCGGACCTTTTTTGTGATTCCTCGGTGGCCTTCGTCAACATTGTGACGAAATGGGCAAGGAGTTACGACGAAGCCTTCGTCGGACCTTTTATGTGATTCGTTGGTGACATTCGTCAAAATTGCAATGTAATGGGCAAGGAATTATGCCGAAGCCTTCGTCGCAGCTAAGAAACTTCGTCGGTGGTCTTCATTGAAATTGCGACGAAATGGGCAAGGAGTTACGACGAAGCCTTCGTCATAGCTATAGCAACTTCGTCAGACCTTTTCGGTGATTCGTCGGTAGTTTTCGTCAAAATTTTGATGAAACAATGCAATTTTTTTTTAAAAAAAATATTTGTTGAAATGTACCATCGGTGAGAGATCAATCATCGACATAGGATAGAAAACTCACTTCGATAGTCCATGTCTTTCCGATGACTTCCATCGGCAAGACAAATCCAATGTCACACTGATCTGACCTCTTCAGGAGTTTTTAACACTGCTGGTTATCAGCAAGACATTTTGAGGGTCTCATCGATTAAAAGAGTGTCTAAGAGCAAGTAAACAAATGGAACCTATTAATTTTCTTATTTTGGGGTTCTTTAAATCATAGAATAGATACCATCTTCTTGTGTATAATGTACTTATATTGAGATTTGTATTCAAGACCAATTGTCATTGCACATTCCATTTTACTTGCACAAAGTATTCTATAAGCAATATATTGATAATGCCAAATGATTTATGGTGTTGTACAGCTCTACCTATCATCACAGTTCTGCTATTCCCCCCGAGAGAATCCTGCAAAGACAAGTTTACAATACCAAGTCAAATAATATGAAAAAGACTTACTTCCATACAAATCAAATGATTATTCTCACAATGGCAATTGTCTAATTACAACAACAATTCCATGGAAGGTTATCCATGCTTTATAAGAGATGAGTAATCATACATACAAACTATAAGATGCATAGAAAAAGCATTACACTTGAGAACAACCAAGGGCTAACAAGGGAAGGAGTTAAGAAACATCTGGATTGAAGAGAAAATGTGTAGGGAAAATGCTGAGCAGTGTCAGGAGAACAGAGCTTGTAGAAAATATTCTTGACCTAATCAAGCTCTTGAACAACTTAAACAAAATTAAAATACTAACACATACATGAGACATGTAATGAACTTCCAATATCTGCTATCTTTTTCATTAGTGTAGAGGTAGGTAAAGAAGAAATAATTATAATTGTAACACTGTTCAATGGACCTTAGTTTTATCATTATACTACCGATCTAATACCATATTTTAATCCAAGGTTCAACTATCTCAGATCTAAAGAAACACCTTCAATTAACCATTTAAAGTACTATAAAATAAGGTAAGACTTTTACTTGAGAAAGATTGGGTACACTTGTAGGATTAAAGTTATTGCAATCATCGGGATTTATTGGCACACAGACACAACCTACAACATATGAAGTAATGGATGACTACAAGTCAGTGAAATGGTCCTTAATATGTGACTGCTTTGCAAATTGATTGGTAGAAAATAAGGTTACAAACAGATCTACATGAAAAATTATGAGGACAATCTACTGTAATCATCAAAATAGATAAAAAGTGCAAAGGAAAGAGCCGAGCTACATCTCTAGAGCCTGAAAAAACACATGCAAGAAACATAAAAAAAAAGAACAAACCATTTTTTGGATGAATACAAAATGGTGCCTTCAGCAAGTGATTCATATGCTTTCACACCTGACACAGGACATTAAGAAGATTTCAGTCTTCCTCTGTGAATTAAACTACTTACAGAATAAACCTAGAAACCAATATTATATACCTCCATGTCTAGCCGAGGGTAGGTATAAGAGAAAAAAAATTCCTCAATGCAATGCCGAAAAATATCAATGTGTGTGTAGGTTCGTATTACTCAAAATATCATTTCACTACCTAAGGAAAAATACCAAAGTGATGTTTTAAATTTCAATCTGAACAAAATCTCCATTGCATTTGACTTTCATTTCAAAACTTCCCACACGTTGAATCTACAAAACATAGTGCAACTGGGGAAAGCTAAAGTTGTAACTACCATCAGAAAAGGGAACACAAATTGTCATCAAAATCCCCTTTTTCGCTATCCATGCAAAAAAACTAGGCAACCAAATTGCCACAAAGGCACACAATCGACATAAAAATGTGCCACACACGCAGAACCAACACCAACAACAACAAAAACATCATCAACACAAAATTTTACATCCCACACAACAACTTCTTATTTACCCACCACCCTACCCTTACCAACATTCAGACCCCAGTATACACGCCCGCTTCTAGTTGTTGCTAGAGGAGGAGAGGAAACCTTAGCCTCCTCTTCTTTCTTGTCCTTGCCCAATACGGTTCTAGTCCATCTGCTTGGGGTTTTAACCACCAATGGCACCACAGATATCACTTCCTCATAGTAGTCAGAGTCAGTCTCAGTTACACCATCAGAAGTGTTGCTCGTAAGGTCAATGGGCGAGTGTTGGAATCCAAAGGAGCCATGCCCATACCTTATTTTCCTACCAACACTAGTAATAGAGCACACCGACTGCTTGCCTTTGTCATCTACTAGTTGAGCAGCAACGTCCTAGAATTGCAACCTTCTACTGCATCTAGTG
The DNA here is from genome assembly GCA_007258455.2 of Sequoia sempervirens. Lineage (NCBI taxonomy): Eukaryota > Viridiplantae > Streptophyta > Pinopsida > Cupressales > Cupressaceae > Sequoia > Sequoia sempervirens. The sequence goes on along the minus strand of VDFB02293288.1, from coordinate 49,587 downwards.
GGCACAAGCCTGGGCTTGTCAACCAAAGCGCCTTCCTGAATAGCAGGACCGATCTTTTGTGAGCTCAAACGAACATACCTCCTTACTGACTTACTCATTTTCTCTTGTTAGAAAAGCACTCAAACTTGATTACACTCAGCCCAGAAAGTGCTCTAACTGCTACAAGAATGACACAACTAGCAGTTAATTCCTCTTGTATTTATTGTGCAAGGCAATGGCAACCTTCATCAATGCTTAGTAAAAATGCATGTGCAAACATGGCAATTTGGTGGCATATGTACTGTCACCGTTTAACTTGAGCTGCATGAGAATCCACAGATCACCCTTCATGATTGCCAATAACAACATGTTCACACAGATTGAGATCAACGTGACTACACAAGCAAGGAATAATTCATTAATGCTTCACTAGTTGTACGATAAAATGACCACCATGTGTCATTTTCCAACTTTGAATACTGCCCGCTGATCTCCTGAAGAGTTGGCAGATCAAACGGTTTATCTCGGGCTAACTCGGTCTGACATCCAACGAAGCATCGTTGACCTTCCTCATGACCAATAACATTAATCCATCTCAGAAACTAACTACCATGTCAGCAAGTCCTATGCACTTTGCAAACTGAACGGCTGGAGCTACACATCGCAATCTTGTTTACCTCACGAATTTTAAGCAACCTTCATCTTCCTCCTGCGAGCTAGCGGGGAACGACAGAGATTTACATTAGCTTTTGATCTTGGTTGTCGATCTAAAACCATGGGTTATGAGCTCAATAGTGGATATTGGGCCCCACATTCCATACAGGACACACATCTGCCTTTTTTTGACCTCGCGCCAAATAAAAGGCCGACACCTTAGGTCTGCGAGCTGGCGGGGTATGATCAAGATCTTCTCCCATATCTTTGAATCTGAAAAACCTACACATTGCACGATTAGTATTCAATGAAAGGATTTGGCTAAGCTGACATCGACATGACCACTGGGGTTAATGGCTTAGGCTTACGTCACCGGATTAAAATTAAAACCCAACTTTAGGAGAAGATATAATGCGTGGGAAAACGATGACCAGTTCTTCAGGCTAATGGGGCCAGTGAACTGGCATGCTGAATGGCTCAATAGGTGACTTAAGGGGTCGATGACCAACCAAGCAAGTCAGCCTAAATTTATAACATTTGCGTGCTCTAGGGAATAAAACCCTACTAATTCATGGGGACAATGGTTTCAAAATGGAGACCCAGGTCAAGTGGCAGAGAGAAAATTCCTCAAAATTTTAGACTTGAGATAGAGTGACTGAGTGAGTGAGAGAGAGAGAGAGTGACTTGAGAGAGGGAGTGGTGCTAGGAAGGAGAGACTTGATAGAGAGAGAGGGAGGGAGTGGGAGAGAGATAGAGGGAGACAGGGTTAAGGGTAGAGGGTAGAGGGTTTAAGGGTTTAGGGTTATGGGTAGAGGTAAGAGAGATAGAAGGATTCATTGAGAGAGAGAGGGAGGGAGTGGGAGAGAGATAGAGAGTAGAGGGTTAAGGGTAGAGGGTAGAAGGTAGAGGGTTAAGGGTAGAGGGGAGGGAGATAAGAGTGAGTGAGAGAGAGAGGCAGAAATGGTAGGAGGGTGAGACTTGAGAGAGAGAGAGAGAGGGTAGAGGGTAGAGGGTTTAGGGTTTAGGGTTATGGGTAGAGGGGAGAGAGATAGAGGGATTCAATCAAAGACAAAACCCCAACCTTAGGATTTTCCCAATACCATAAAAGACTAGTAACATAAGACACGACAGGAAAGGAACATAAGATAGGACAAGAAAGGAAAGATTCAAAAGATGCAACATACTATGTTGATATGTCCTTCAATCTTCTTAAGAAGATCCATGATCTGTTTTATAAAGGAAGTGACTTCATAGATGCATCAAGTTCAATTATGCATCTTTTAAACAATGAGGAAGCATTTCAAGTTTTTTTCAAGCCCCTCTCACCATAACCCTATTGGATAGTCACACATCACATAGGAAGGTGAGTTGTTAGGTCACCCACATATGTGACAGGTGGATTTCCAATAAAGATAAAATGAGGAGACTATGTGTATTTATTACACATAACAAAAGAAGAGCAATGGTTGAATCAAGGTCATGATACAAGTACAAGGACAACACCTTTGCAAGAGCTACAAGAGGCAAAGGGGATTGATATTATTCATTCATGGGTGTACTAGTGAAAGTGAATGCAATAGGTAAAGGTCATTGTCATTGATAAGGACAACCAACAATGCATGCTACAATGGTCTCATGAAGGACAACAACAAAAATAAAAATCTAAAGTTGCACAAGGCTCTATTCAAGGCCTTCACAATCAAACATTAGGCGAACAAGTTGCCAAATAACATTCAAAGCATGATGTTTTAAGGAAAGGCATGAAAGGAAAAGACATTCAAGAAACATCAACTCTAGTTGACACATATAATATGCCTATTGAAAACATGTCATTACAAGATGTTTATGACAGCAATGGAACCCTCATATCATGTGATCAAGATACAATTTCTATGCTCATAACCTTTCACGTAGGGGTTTTGGTCATCATGATTGATCCAACATGGATCATGATTGCATACAAGAAACAAAAAGTTACAAATGACAATTAAGCAGTTATGATTCCGGAGAGGTCTCATTTTGGAAGCCAAGGCCATAGTAAAAGTGTATATGAACAACAACTATGAGGTTATGCTACAAGAAAGCCATGCAAGTTCATGTAGGACATCAAGCGTTACAATGGTACAAGTGCATATGAACAACAATCAACAATCAACAATAAGTAGTGAAGGAAGCAAAGCACAGTTGTATTTTTACCTTTTCATACCGTTGATCATCCATTCCAGAAATAGGCTATAATAGTGAAGGCATATACTTGCAAAGGGGTGTTTTAATGAAGATATCATGGTTCTTCAAGGGAACTGAGCATAGTCATGAATAAGAGCGGTACCATTAAAGGCTACAGGTTTGTCTTCATGTTATCTATGAATTTGAAAAAATAAATCTACACTGGGTGACAACATGACTATAGCCATGAAATGGATTGCAGTGAGATAAATAATATAAATGGTTGTTGCCACTATCTCATTTTCTCTTTGGATAGTCATTACTAAGTCCTAACAAGTGAATAGAAAAGGGATAGGTGTCAATAATATACCTTCATTTGAAAATTCCTAGACTTTTGGTGATCTCATTAACCCAGTAAGGCATTGCTTAGAAATCATTTCATATCTTTTTGAAAAAATAAAAAGGAGGACTGATGTATCCAATTGTAAGAAGAGAGCAATGTCCAAGGGATGGGTAGTACCATCATCTTAGGTACCACTGCTGCAAGATGATAATTACAATCCTTGTGTTTGTATGCATGGAGGTCCTAAAGCATACTTTGGGTAAGGTGCATTCATGGCATCTTTTGGTGAAAGGTTTCCTAAGCATGAGCAAAGATCCAGTGTTCCATCAAGCTATGTTGAAACAATTATACACTAATCCCTCCCCTAGGGTGTTTCCTCGCATCAAAACCAATCCCTTCTTCCTATCATTTGTTGACAAGGGCAATTAATTAAAATGCTTAAATGTGATTATAGGTGGATATGTTCTGTATAAGGACTTGATAAGTAGTATTGGGTTAGAATACATATTGATGAGATTGCAATGCAATGTTATCAGGGATCGTATATGTTATGTGTTAAATCTGTCATAAACCCTTGAATACTTATGAATTTGACTCCCACAATGGATATATGGCACTGATCTAAGTTGTATGATTCAGTATTTGTTCATCTTTACGTAGAGCTTGCTAAAAATTTCAAATCAATTACCTATTTTATCTTGGGATTGTGTTGTAGTTATCTCATGCTCCAAATAGTTGAGAATGTCGATGAATAGCCAATTCTATTCGATATTATCCTATTATGTTGAGCTATTAAATGAGATTATTTGTTATTGTTAATGTTGTTTATGATATTGGTGCAGAGATTGTAAACACATTAAGGGATCACCCTCCCGGGTCTTGCAGAGCCCGAAGTGTAGGAGGATTTTTTAAAATCCTCATCAATTGGTCTAGGTCCTTCGAGCTGCCCTTGATTGGGATTGGAAATTCCATAGGTAGATTAGAAGACCAACCTGGTTACATTGTAAAACAAAACCAACACTTCCCGCTACCCTTAACCTGAAACCCTAAACCCTTAACCCTTAAACCTTAAACCCTTAAACCATCTACCCTCTACCCTTAAACCCCCCTCCCTCTATCCCTCTCTCCTCTCTCTCTCCATCCTACCCCCTCTCCCTCTCTTAGGTCTCTCTCAACCCTTAACCCTCCCTTCCTTTATCTCTCTCTCTCAAGTCTCTCCCTCTTAGCACCACTCCCTCTCTCAGGTCTCTCTCTCACTCCTCCTCACTCACTCTATCTCAAGTCTCTACCTCCTGCCCTTCTCCCTCTCTTAGATCTCTCTCTCCCTCCGCGTAACCCCTGACCTTAAACCATCTACCCTCTCTCTCTCTCAAGTCTCTCCCTCCTACCCCCTCTCCCTCTCTCAGGTCTCTCTCTCAAGTCTCTCCCTCCTGCCCTTCTCCCTCTCTTAGGTCTTTCTCTCACTCACTCACTCCCTCTATCTCTATCCCCTCCACCCTTAACCTTAAACCCTTAAACCATCTACCCTCTGCCCTTAACCCTCCCTCCCTCTATCTCTCTCCCACTCCCTCCCTCCCTCTCTCTCTCTCTCTCTCTCTCTCCTCTCTCTCTCTCTCTCAAGTCTATCCCTCCTACCCCTCAACCATAGAATTCTTGACAACTATCCTGCCTCAACCTCTTCCCTCTCCCTTCCCCTCCTAGTTCTCTCTCTCTCTGCCTCTCCTTCTTCCCTCTTCCTCTCCTTCCCCTCATAGTTCTTTCTCTATATATATCTCTCCTTTCCTCCCTCTCTCATTCTCCTCTCGCTTTCCCCTCTTTCTATCTCTCTCCTTCCCCTCTAGCTCTCTCTCTCTCTCTCCACTCCTCTCCCTCTCCTCTCTCTCCCTCTCTCTCTCTCTCTCTCTCTCTCTCTCTCTCTCTCTCTCTCGCCCATCCTCCACCTCCTAATTACTCTTGGGTATATGTGTGCAAAAATTGGATATCCGATTTATAGCACCAAAATATTACATTTTAATTTTTTTTTCAAATTAGATATTAGACATGAATTGCATATCCAAAAAAAATTGGATATCCAATTTGTAGTACTTTGGATTGGGCATTGCTATGGAGCAATGTACTGACAGCCAACCAAAAAAAAAAGTCAACTCGAGATTTTTGCATTTTTTAGCGAGTTCAAAATGCTACTTTTTTCATGTTGCCACTTGTTGGCCCATCATGATCCTGCACGTACCCAGGTCTAAATCAAGTAGTTTTTATTACTAAGGTGGATCACTCCTTTCTTCGAAGTCCATACACTTATGATTGGGTCAAGTGTTATTTTCTTTAGAAAATTCCTATTGCCTTTTTGATAGGTTAATTATGATTTGATTAGATGGGTTATGAAGCACTTATTTCAAACAAATATCTTTATGGAAGAATTATATTGGCATGAAATTAAATATGATTTGTATTCCAATGTAAAAACTACAAAGAATGGAAACAATTCTTTCAACACATAAACTATTATGTAGTAGTCAATTAAAATGAAAAAGCTTACTCTATATTAGTTAGGATACACAGCTAAGAAATGATCTAAAAGTGACTTATTATTTTATCCTAGAGACTAATTATGTAGTATACAAAGAAACCAACAAATACAACTACCCTATTTTGGAAGGATTTGGTTTCTCATGCAAGATCTAAGCTAATATTGTCTAATTATTTTAAAGAGATGAAGGGTCATAACACAACTTTATTCAACCCAGTAAAATGGCTTGGTTAATGAAACTTGACAAAAGCAACAAAACAATTGCTACATTTGGCATTTCATGTTGAATGAAGAGTGGTGACAATAATCTACTTATAGTTTAATAAAACACTATTTTATAAGAAGGCTTGACATTAGAAAGATAAGTGTTACTTATAGTTTAATAAAACACTATTATAGTTTTACCAGCATATACTATTGTATGCTTGCATGGCTTCTTAGTTAATATATTGGGAGATAGAGATAGATGGGGAGAGAAAGAGAGATAGATAGAGATATATGGGAAGATAAAGAGAGATGGAGATATATGGGAAGAGAAAGAAAGAGAGGTAGAGATAGAGTTGATGAGTAGGAGGGATAGGGAGGGAGAGATGGTGAGGAGATGAGGGAGATAGAGAGGGGGAGGAGAGAAAGGATATAGATGAAGAGATAGAGAGTGAGGAGATAAAAGATAAAATAAGAGATAGAGATATAGAGTAGGAGATGGAGGAGAGATAAGAGTGAATGAAGGAGAGAAAGGGGAGATAGGCTCAATAGATAGAGGGGGAAGAGGGAGTGACATAGATAGTGGGAGATATAGAGATATAGAGAGTGACAGGGAGAGATATATCAATCACCCTCCCTATATCTCTATCTATTCATCCTTATCTAGTTATCTCTCTACCCCTCTCTATCTCTTTGTCTCCCTTTCTATTTGTATGTTTGTCATTATCTCCCTCTCTCTCTATATTTTCTTCCCTATATTTATCTTTGTCTCCTTAAGTGTGCAATAGGTACATTGAAGAGGTCTTAAAGGAGAATTATCATATCTTTAACCAAATGGCATGCTACCTTGAGCATAACTCCCCAAGGACACATGCCATCCTTGGATTGTTGACATGAAACAACCGATCAAAATTTAGTTTCTCTCTCTCATATTAATATATATTACTATTATATTAAATATATATTATATTAATTATATTTTGTATTATATAAAAATATACTTATTATTAATTATTAATTATAATAATTTTCGTATTTAATAATTTTGTTAAAAGAATATAGTTGAATAATTATATTATTTATTATGTAAAATATAGCTAATATATACTTAACTATATTGTAGAATATTAAAACCTAGCTAAATGGCACCAAATTTTTTAACTTAATTAACATACTGTAAAACCTAATGAAACCAGGTTGTAGCTCGTCAAATTGGAGAAGTGAAAGGTCAATACCAGCGTCGAGGAAGAGTTTGGAGTAGTGAAAAAAAGGTCAATGCAAGCGCCGAGGAAGAGTTTGGAGTAGTGAAAACAAGGTCAATACTAGCACTGAGAAAGAGTTTGGAGTAGTGAAAACAAGGTCAATGCCAGTGTCGAGGAAGATTTTGGAGTAGTGAAAGCAAGGTCAATGCTAGTGCCAAGGAAGAGTTTGGAGTTAAAACAAGGTCAATACCAGCGTCGAAAAAGAGTTTGGAGGAGTGAAAAAAAGGTCAATATCAGCATCAAGGAAGAGTTTGGAGGAGTGAAAACAAGGTCAATACCAGCGCCGAGGAAGAGTTTGGAGTTAAAACAAGGTCAATACCAGCATCGACGAAGAGTTTGGAGGAGTGAAAACAAGGTCAATATCAACGTTGAGGAAGAGTTTGGACGAGTGAAAACAAGGTCAATACCAGTGCCGAGGACGAGGTTGAGGGCACTTAGGGAAAATCGATGACCAAGGGGCAATGAGTACTGTAAGTTTGGCACCCCATTCTCTTTAACCTTCAATTTTCAGCCTAGTTTCCAAAGATCTTCTCGTACATTGGCACCCCCATTCTCATAAAATGGTATAAGATAAGACAGAAAAAATAAAATAGCTTAATCTTTAACATTTTTATCCACCAGCCTCAAGTCTTGGAAAAACTCCCATAATCTACCCACATCTTGGTTGAGGTCTAGGATTTCATCACACATAGCCTTCATCGCATGAGTCTGAAGCAATTGTAGACTTAGCCCAAGTATATGCTAGGCTAAGGTAGATCTAATGAATGGAAATAGAGTTATACAATTCTTCTTTAATACCTCCACCACAAACATATGCAAGGTGTTGGTTGTTTTTATCGTAAGCATGTTGATCTTCTAATCTACCTATGGAATTTCCAATTCCAATAAAGGGCAGCTCGAAGGACCTAGACCAACTCACGAGGATTTGAAAGACCTCCTACACTTTGGGCTCTGCAAGACCCGAGAGGGTGATCCCTTAATACGTTTACAACCTCTGCACCATCATCATAAACAACATTAACAACAATAGATAATCTCATTTAATAGCTCAACATAATAGGATAATACCAAATAGAATTGGTCGTTTATCAATAATATCAACTATTTGGAGCATGAGATCACTACAACAACATTTCATAGTATAAAATAGTCATTGATTTGCAATTTTTAGCAAGCTCTAGGTAAAGGAAAACAAATATTGAACCATAAGAATAAGTACAACTTAGATCAGTTCCATATATCCATTGGAGGAGTCATATTTATAAGCATCTAAGGGTTTATGAAAGATTTAACACAACATATAAGATCCTTGATAACATTGCTTTACAATCTCATCAATATGTATTCTAACCCAATACTACTTATCAAATACTTATACATAACATATCCAATTGGACCGCCTTGTGATAGCCCAAAAATTTGTTACAACAACAATCTCCCCAGAGAATCTTCTTGTTCATCGTGCCTGCTAAGAATGGTTGATGCAGCAAACAAAAAACTACAAGAATTCCATGCCTAGACTGTGACAAAAAAACAAAACTGGAATCTGTTGTAACTACAACAGCTAATTTTTCAACCATTAGCAGCCTACTCCTTTTCACTCTTCCTAAGTTAAATATACATTTACTCATTTCATGTACTCTTCATCAGTTGGCCAATCAAAATTGATCACCTCATTCACCTTGACACTATAAGGTTTGTACTTAACCGCCACCTGATTCACTTCTCTTTCAAAAAACTCCAAGAATGAGCTAGTGCTAATGATTTTGTCCATATATCTCACCAACAAATCATAATCTGAGTTACCCTATTTTTGAGGGTTTTGTAGTCGAAACATGATATAAAGGGGCTCTTACAATTTTTGTGATTACTATAGCTTGTGTAAGAGGCCCCATGGATACTGTTGTAATTGTAGGATGCATGAATAGGGCGTAGGATGAGAAATAAAGAAGGTATAGCTGTTGTCCTCAATAGTTTTGTGAAGAAAAGCATGTGAAATGAGAGGTTCAAGCCTAGGTTTCAACAAAACATGTATGGGAGATTTGATTTTATGAATTTTTATCCATGTGCAAACCTAATGGGTTGTTTCTAAACACTGAATATAAATAATATACATACACACACACACACATATATATATGAATCAATCAAACTATTAAATCATGTCCAACCGTTTAAGAGAAGACAACTGCTATGTGTACTTGGATACCATGAAGAAAGGCTCTTTGGGCTCTTTCATCAATCATCCTACCTTAAAACATACCAAAAGTCTCCTACCAATTAGACATAGGAAGATTTAAGATGACTTAAAAAAAATTATTGCCAAAGCATAAACTTATGATGACTTAACCAGGCCTAGTACACACTCCCTCCTCGTTAACCACTTAGACATATGGAAATTAAATGTAAATTTGCTTATATTTTTAGTCATGTAGGTGTCCAATAAACCACTTGGTGGTGTTTCCATTCAAGTTTATTTACTTGAATGAAGAGAAAAAGTCCTTTGATTACAATTAGAGAATACATTTGAGGCCTTGATTGTGTAACTGGTGGACCATAGTCACATTTAACACTTGTTACAAAGTTTGGGAGTTAAAACATTAAGTAGATTTTATTTGTGATGGACACATTTGGACGGTAGTAACAATAACTTGCAATCTATCAAGACTTGATTACCTTATAACTGTGAAATTCTAGCGATGAAATGATAGATTAATCATAATGTCACCTTAGGATCACATCACCATGAAAGAACTTCATCCAACATCCTTATGAGTGCAGGTACCACCAAATAGGTATTTGTCAGATTTGTCTTCCTCGAGCGAGGGAAATTCAGGAAGAGAAGAGGAAAGCGAGACATGTAGTATGTCTAAAAGAGGGAGATCAACTAGAGGTCAAAAGATTAGAAGAAAATTATGTAAACGCATGAAATTTTTTCTTGTTGAAGGGGGGTCATGTTCTTATGATGATGATAGCATAGGCGATGTCGAGGTGCCCTTGAGGTACAAACATCTACGGAAACAATGGGTACCCAAGGAACTTCCTCCAATAAACACTGATTTTTGTGTCAACGAGAGGATATATCGCATAGCACCGTCATCATTACAAGGTTTGGGCCTATTTTGCATGGACGCATAAAGGTCTGTTACGAAAAGTTATTGAATTGATGGAGTATGTTGGACCCTGTTACAGTTACAAATATTGGATGCAACTGGTTCGATATACACGAAGTATGCGTAGGTATGCACTATGAGCAAATTATATACAGCTAAAAGATAAGGATCAAAATAAAGGAGTGGCTATGTACATTGACGGAAGGCTAAAAACATCAGGGAATATTGCAGGGTTTATAAACAGTACACGACCTGGGTCAACAAATAAGCAACCCAATTGCATATTTGAGACGCATGAGGGAAACCGTGTATTCGTATGTGCAATAAAATCAATAATTGCAGGGGAAGAGTTGCTAATTGATTACAATTTGAATCGCTTAGTTACAAACACAGTTACTATGGGGGTGGTATGTACTATGTACCATTTTACCCAACCTCCAATTAATAACTCCAATATACCATTTTATTCTCTCTTTTTTTTCATTAGTCTATTGGTTTCATTTTGGTAATGTTTTTTTATATTTAATTTTTGTCACAGTGGGACATTGATTGTACAGAGAAGGCTCCAGCCCAGAGCACAGATCCTGATTTATCTTCACACACTTCTACCCGAAAATTTTACCTCATTGTAATTGTACAAATTAGATACGAGCAAAATGTTTTGTATTATGTTGTTTTGATAAGTTTATTGGGTTAATTTCGATAATGTTTTTAATATTCTTGTTGCAGTTGACTGATTGGAGAAAGGCACCAGCAGTAGACAAGAGCATCCATAGGGAGATGTAGTCAATATAATGTGATGATGACATTGCTTATTCAACAAACCCTCTCGATATGATAAGGAAGACCCAAAAAAAATGCAATGAAGAAATCCTTAAGTTGTTATTCATAGTGCCTCAAACAGATGAGATAAAAGAGAGGGTTAAAATATTGACTAAGAAATCAAAAAACTTGCAAGTAAGCTACCATGAGGTCTTTAATTATAACATAAGTTCATTCATGGTTTTATATTTTGTACTCTTTTATGTCATGAACTAAAATATGTGTTGTTTTTACAGGATTTTTGTGATCCCTACGTTCTAGCGATCGTGGTAATCGCGGTGCTGCCCGGAAGGAGTAGGGTTGGTACAAGTGTCCATCTTGATCTTCCCAGATAAGATCACATCATCCGACCCCATCATCTCAGGCCTATATTGTCATCTCGAAATGTCAAACACATACCATGCATCCTGCTATGCACCCTCTAGCGTAACACATGCTGTAGAGCATATGGCTAAGACATAAATCGGGATGTATAGGCCACTAGTAATCGGGTGATATTTTAGCAGCATTTCCTAGATCTTCCTGTATTACTAGTATGAGAACATTTCCGGTCACATTTGCGGTGACCGAGGATTTCATTCCCATAAAGATAGAGAAGGTCCCAGGTACTTTAAATTGTTTTAATTATTATTATATATAATCCAATTGAAATTTAATTTTTAATCGCTCTTTTTAGACTATTGATCCCATGATCATTTTGTAGGAAATGATGTTTTTTATAAACATCTAAGTGATATTACATTGGAGCTCTTCGGGCTCACCATACATACACGGTGGAATGCCCAAAATCAAGATTTAAAAGATGAGCTCATTAACCATTTAGTTGTGCTCTTCGGTGATAAAACATTCAACCGAACCAAGGTCCTTCAAAAAGCTGGTACCTATCTATAGTATGTGAGGGAGCAATATAGGTCACATTTAGAGAAGAACAAAAAGTATGATCATCCCCCCATGATTTCAGAGAGGGAGTGGAAGGACCTAGTGTCGGATGGAAAGGAGAAGGCTGAAAAGAAAAAAGGAAAGACACCACCGGGCCAAGGAAGGTATGTGATACTATGGAGTCATGGTTGAATGCCTAAGAGTCTTGATTGGGAAAACACAATCTTCCACTACATCCGACATGCAGGTAAATAAACTCACACGTTTATTTTAAAATTGAATACTTCAAGAATCTATTCAATATTAATTTCCTATAAAGTAATTACATGCCTATTTGTTTCTTAGTAAAACATTCAAGCAATGATAATATCAAGTATCATGACTTTGGGAATGCACTGGGTGTGAGGGTGGAGCACAACCCGCTAGATGAAGGTCATGGTGTGCATCCCAAGCATTCTTTAGAGCATGTAGAGCGTGGATCACCATGTTGAGCATGATCGCTAGAGAAGATCGTGAAATCATGATGTGGGCCCCATCAGGTAAAGAGTAAATCACCCAAAGTTCTTTAAACATATTTAATTAGGTAAATTGGTGTATTTAATGAATGTAACCTTTGTGTTTCAACTTTAGAGCATGTAGAATGTGATCAACATGTTGAGCATGATCAAGATAGAGAAGATCAGGAACATGATGTGGCCCCATCAGGTAAAGAAGACCACCCTCATGTTCTCTTAAACATATTTAATTTCAATTGGTGTATTAATTAATGTAACCTTTCGTGTTTCAACTACAGATAAGGATTTAGAGGGTGTTCAACATGTTGAGCATGAGTCTATAACAAAAGTTCAGGAACATGATGTGGAATCAGGAATGGACCGGAATGGACAAATGGAATGGAATGGAAGGAATGGAATGGAATGATTGTAATCATATCATGACAACCATATTTTGATAATAATATGTAAGAACCTAAAGAATGAATATTATATGTTAATGAATGAATGCGGAATATGTTAATTAATGAATGTTATATGTTAATGAATGAATGTTATATGTTATTAATGGATGAATGAAATGATTAATGTTATAGCGATTGGGTATGGGGAATTGAGAGTGATGTGAGGGAGGGGAGGGGCCAAATGAGCTTCCACCATCATGTGGTTGGCCTTGTTAAGTAGAGAATATTAAACTATTATCGAAACAAAGAGAAGCTCAATAAGGTAATGCATTTTTCAATATAAGAAATGCAAACATTTGGAAGCATCAAACCAATATGCAAAGATGAAAGAAAAGCAATTTTTCACTATGGTGGCAGAAAAATGATTCTTTATACCCTGAATCCATGCTCTGCATCATAATTTGAAGTTGTTTTCATTCCAATGTTTTGAGTTTAGTTTGTTTGTATGGATTTGTATGAATACCACATTGTGTTTTGTGTGGATTTGGTTTCAAAGCTCTATTTATTTTGTTTTTAGTGGTGACATAACTCTAAAATTTGACTTTTGTGCATAACAGGTTAGTGGAAAAATTGACAGCTCTGAAGGGTTTAGAGACTCGATATAGATAGATACACGAATATTTGGATCTTGTTGTTGATGGGAGGCTTCCACTTAACCATGAAATTTTGTACCATTTGCAAGTATGCAAAATTTTCTCTATGTACATTCATTCTTGATCATAAATGTTGTAAATGATATTATTGCTTCAAACTTAAGATTCGTTTCATTGTTATAATGATCAAAATGTTATACTTTTCTATACATTCAAGCATTCTTGTGCCCCCTACCCTTTGCTCTCTCCCCCTCCTTTTAAGAATTTTCTTTGTCATAAAAGATTCACATTTCTCTCTCATTTACACAAATTTATCTGAAGCGCTAGGAGTGAATAAAGATATGTAAAAGATGATGGATTATGTCTAAACAACAAGTTTCCATCTTATAGCTAATTAAATCCTTAATATTTGAATAGTTTAGAGCTCTAATAATGCTTGTATATGCATGTGTAGCAATAAGGGAGCCTATGTGAAGATTGAAATTTAAAACATCACTTTGGTATTTTTCCTTAGGCAGTGAAATGATATTTTGGAGTAATACAAACCTACACACACATTGATATTTTTCGCATTGCATTGAGGAATTTTTTTTCTCTTATACCTACCCTGCCAGACATGTGGAGGTATATAATATTGGTTTTTGGGTTTATTCTGTAAGTAGTTAATTTCACAGAGGAAGACTGAAATCTTCTTAATGTCCTGTGTCAGGTGTGAAAGCATATGAATCACTTGCTGAAGGCACCATTTTGTATTCATCCAAAAACTGGTTTGTTCTTTTTTTTATGTTTCTTGCATGTGTTTTTTTTAGGCTCTAGAGATGTAGCTCGACTCTTTCCTTTGCACTTTTCCTCTATTTTGATGATTACAGTAGATTGTCCTCATAATTTTTTATGTAGATCCGTTTGTAACCTTATTTTCTACCAATCAATTTGCAGCAAATACATATTAAGGACCATTTCACTAACTTCTGTAGTCATCCATTACTTCATATGTTGTAGGTTGTGTTTGTGTGCCAATAAATCCTGATGATTGCGAGAACTTTAATCCTACAAGTGTACCCAATATTTCTCAAGTAAAAGTATTACCTTATTTTATAGTAATTTAAATGGTTAATTGAAGGTGCTTCTTTAGATCTGATATAGTTGAACCTTGGATTAAAATATGGTATTAGATGGGTAGTATAATGATAAAACTAAGGTCCATTGAACACAAATTACGAACATAATTTACTGGACTATGAATAGTGTTACAATTATAATTATTTCTTCTTTACCTACCTCTGCACTAATGAAAAAGATAGCAGATATTGGAAGTTCATTACATGTCTCATGTATGTGTTAATATTTTAATTTTGTTTAAGTTTTTCAAGAGCTTGATTAGGTCAAGAATATTTTCTACAAGCTCTGTTCTCTTGACACTGCTCAGCATTTTCCCTACACATTTTCTCTCCAATCCAGATGTTTCTTAACTCCTTCCCTTGTTAGCCCTTGGTTGTTCTCAAGTGTAATGCTTTTTCTATGCATCTTGCAGTTTGTATGTATGATCACTCATCTCTTATGAAGCATGGATAACCTTCCATGGAATTGTTGTTGTAATTAGACAATTGCCATTGTGAGAATAATCATTTGATTTTTATGGAAGTAAGTCTTTTTAATATTATTTGACTTGGTATTGTAAACTTGTCTTTGCAGGATTCTCTCGGGGGAACAGCAGAACTGTGATGATAGGTAGAGCTGTACAACACCATAAATCATTTGGCATTATCAATATATTGCTTATAGAATACTCTGTGCAAGTAAAATGGAATGTGCAATGACAATTGGTCTTGAATACAAATCTGAATATAAGTACATTATACACAAGAAGATGGTATCTATTCTATGATTTAAAGAACCCCAAAATAAGAAAATTAATAGGTTCCATTTGTTTACTTGCTCTTAGACACTTGTTTAATTGACGAGACCCTCAGAATGTCTTGCTGATAACCAGCAGTGTTCAAAACTCCTAAAGAGGTCATACCGGTGAATATTGATCCCGCCCTACCGGTATGCAGTCAATGGCAAGACATGGACTAAGTTCGGAAGTATTTTCTATCCCCGTGGTTGGATGATTGATCTCTCACCCATGGTACATTTCAAACAAATATTTTAAAAAATTAAACATTGTTTCGCCAAAATTTTGACCTAAAACCACCACCTAATCACCAAAAGTAGTAACCGACGGCTGCTATATTATGATGAAGGCTTCATTTAACCTCTGCCCATTTCGGCCTAATTTCCAATGAAGACCACCACCTGCTGCTTTAGTCAGGACGGCTTCGCATAACCCTTGCCCATTTACTGCAATTTTGACCTAATGTCACCCACTAATTCAAAGGTCCCACGTTTCACTCTTAGTCTACTTCGTCGCGAATGTCGCATCAAGGCCACCGAGGAATCACAAAAAGGTCCGGACGAAGTTATGCTTTAGTTGCTAATGGCGGCTTCGTCGGAACTCCTTGCCCATTTCGTCACAATTTCGACGAACGCCACCGACGAATCACATAAAAGGTCCGACGAAGTTGCTTAGCTGCGATGAAGGCTTCGTCGTAACTCCTTGCCCATTTCGTCAAAATGGCGACGAACTTCTGGTGTTGTTTCGATGCTTCGGAAGAGCCATTGCAATTGCATTTTTGTTGTAATTTTCCAGTGAATACACGAAGTTTTCGTCGATATTCCGATGAACATCTGAGTCATTTTATGATGTCGATGACCAACGAATCTGCGCCATTATTTTGACGTTTAATTTGTCATCAGAATTGCGATGAAAAAAAGCGACGAAATTGTTTTCGTCATTTCATCACTTTTCTAAAAAATATTTGTCGAACGACCAATGAACGTTCATTGAAAAATGGAGTCAAATTTAGTAGTGGAAGTCCATTCCCCATTGTGTGAAAGGTTTTACCTCAAAGACTGGTTGAAGTGGAAGAGTTGCATATTTCTCTCTGGTTGCTGTAGTTTGACACGCATGACACATTATGACATGGTTGTGTGTGTCCTTGAATAGTGTTGGCCAATAATAACCAGCTCTTAGAATATTATTCACAGTGGACAGTGCAGATCCATGGCCAGTACCATATCTATCATGAAATTCTGCCATGACTCTATCTGCCTCTTGTTGCCCCAAACACCTTAAATATACACCTTCATGGTTCCTTTTGTAAAAGACAGCTCCCTTCAGCATGAAACTGTCAGTCTTCAAATGTAATTCCCTTCTTCGTACTACATTAAGATGGTCAGGACACTGTTGAGTCAGGAGATAGTGAATGATATCATCATACCATCCCCCTGGTGAAACATCTTCAAGATTGTAATGTTGGGCTGCAAGATCAGGGCCCATTTCTGCCATTGTTCTCATAATTCCTTGACCTCTTACTAGCTTCATGGGTTGAATCTCAATATCATACTCCTGCAACATAGTTACCCACTTATATTTGCATTCTCCTAGCTCATTTTGCATCAACAACAGCTTGACCATAGGATCAAGAACTATTGCAAAGACCCTTTTCCTGAGAATATAATTCCTGAATTTCTTCATAGCTCTAACCAAGGCATAGGATTGTTTCTCCACACTTGGATACCTTAGTTCAATTTATTTCAATGGTGCACTCATAAATGCTATGGGGTGTTCATTCCCTTGATCAGACTTTTGGGTCAACATGCCAACACAGGAGTGGTCAGAAGAAAATAAATATATATAGAATGGCTTATCATAATCAAGACTCACCAAAATTGGAGCTTCAACAATGGCCCTTTTGATTTCTGCAAATGCTCCTTTAGCTTCTTGCTTCAACATCGCATTCAATGGTTTGACTATTTCTGCAAATCTTGTGATAAAATTCCTTACAAAATTAAATTTTTCAAAGAATGACTTCATCTCTTTCTTGCTAGTTGGTGGTTGAAGCTTAAATATGGCTTCCACTCGTTCAGGGTCATAGCAATGCCTTTCTCTGAAATAACATGTCCTAGCAATTTTCCTTCAGTAACTCCAAAGATGCACTTCTTTAGATTAAGAGATATGCCAAATTCTCTGCCCCTCTGAAATACTTTGCATAAATCGGCTATGTGATCACCTCTCTTTTTAGAAAATACTGTCAAATAATTCATATAAATAATTATTCATTTACCGATTATATCCTTAAAAGCAATATCCATAGCCCTCTGGAATGTAGCTCCAAAATTGATCAAACCAAAAGACATCCTCCTATAAGTGAAAGTACCCCACTTGGTGGTGAAAGAATTTTTATGTCTGTCCTCATACTGTACCATAACTTGATTGTATCCAGAGTAGCCATCCAGGAAAGACATCATTTGAGATCCATTGATAATCTAAAGTACTTCATCCAGAGAGGGTACTAGATAATTGTCCTTTTCTGATGCTCTATTAACGTTCCTAAAATCCACACACAGTTTCATTTCACCATTCCTTTTTCTTATAGGAACCAGGTTTGCAACCCAGGTTGAATGTCTAACTGGGAATATGATTCTAGCAGACATCAACTTCTGCACTTCCTTTTGAATTATGGGCTCCAACAGGGCATTAATCGGTCTTTGCCTCTGCTTGAAGGGTCTTACTCCTAGCTTCAAAGGGATAGTGTGAGTTATAATTGATGTGTCATAGGTCTTCAAGTCCTCATAACTCCAAGCTATCACATCCTTATATGTATGTAATGCATCAATTATTCATTTCCTCTCCTATGGAGTACATATTTTGTCGATGAAGACATTCTTGACATCATCCTGAATCCCCATATTATACGTTTCACATTATCCACTGATGGACTCTTTCTTGGCATGTTGTTCTTGATCTCTGACCTTATCCAGATCAAAAATCCTTTCTAGTTGCACCATTCCTCTAGGAATAGTATTAGTCTTCAAATTAATCACCCCTTCTAAATCCATCTCTGCTTCTTGGGGTTCAGTTTCATCAATAATCTGAGAAGAAAAGACATCTGAACTTGTGATAAAATACAAAATATGCTTATCATCTTCAAATACCTAGAAATTGGTAACATTGTCAGGTACTAAAGGCACTGGGATCAATTCCACTGTAAATTTCTTCAGTCCAGAGAGATAAAGGTTGCAACGTACTAGTTTCCTAAGCAAGGGAATTTGTTGTTTGGGTCTTATTACGTGGTATCAACTGAATGTTGAAGGAATCAAATCCTTCAATAAGGTCCCATACTCTATGCCTATAATTGGTCATCCTTTAGTCATGACATGAGTACTGCCTCCTGACTTGTTTGACCACTAACTCAGAGTCCCCAAAGACTAGTAAAATCTTGAACTTTTTCTTCAGTGCCATAGGCAACCTATGAATCAAAGCTTCATACTCTACTACATTATTAGTACAATGAAATTGAAGTCTATGAGCAACAAAGAAAGTTTTACCTTTTGGACTAATTAACTCAAATCCTGCCCCAACTCCTTGCTTTGATTTAGATCCGTCAAATCTTAAGGTCCAACAACTAGCAACTGTAGACTTCCTTGTTGCATCTCTTGCACTGTTATTGTTGGAGGGCTCCTCAGATAGCATCACTTTATTCCCTCTAGGATCCTCCTGAACATTCTGAATATTGATTTTGACTATTGGAATGGGGTTGATACATTTTTGTACTTGTTCTACTACAGCGTAGCACAAGCAACAATCCAATTTAGAGTGGGAGGCATTATGAACTCTACACAAATTTGGCAAGAGTAATTCTCCCAAATTCATTCCTCTACCCAATTGAACCTGATCTTCAATACACTTTTAAATGAATTCCTGGAAACTATCCAACAAGCTGAGTTGATGATCTTCAGGAACATCAACATTAATAGGTTCTGCCAGAGCTCTAGTACCACTAGATTCAACAGTGAGATCCATGGGTGTAGCATGTAACATAAGGATTTCTTTTGCATCAGATTCCTCAAAAGGGGTCGAAAGGACGTAATTACCCATACTCACCTCTGATATTAATATTTCATTGGAGGTATTCTGATATTCTTTTATCATATATTTCATCTTGGGTTCTCTTTCAATCCTGATCTGATTTGGTACTCCCTTCCAAGGAAGCCACATATGAGAGTGATCGGTTGATACATATCCATTCAGGGCCCTGGTAAAGTCTCTTCCCAAAATCAAACCGTAAGCATCAGGTATATCGACCACCTGTATATTAATAACTTGCTGAATTCTAGGGTTGGAGGCAACCTACAAATGAATCATGTTCAATTCCCCTACAACATTAACCTCAGTTCTATCCAATAGATTAACTTTCTTTTGAGAGTCAGCAGGAGTAATACCTAGGGCTCTACAGACACCAAAGGGCATTACATTGGTAGAAGCTCCTGAATCCAACAAGCAATTGTGCAAGTTCTTGCCAAATATATGAATAAAGATCATAAATGGAGTGTCCGTTTTCCCCTAGAACAGAGTCAAGGGAGTATCCACCTGTGCAACTTGAGTTCTATCTTTCTCTTTCCCTTTATCTCCAAGAGGTATGTGAACCAGATTGTGAATCTAATTTTTCCCTTTTACTGGTTGAGGACTAGATGCTTTATTAACACTCTCACTGATTGATTTGTCTTGTGATACTGAATTTGCATTGTAAGCTCCTAGAATTTCATTTTTAATAGTTGGAACTCTCAATAATTCAAATGCAGAGAGACTTACTTTTAGCTTCTTGAGTTCTTCTGCAACATATATGGACAGTTGTTCTATACTCAGGTCAGCAGGGGCCTCTTTGGGACATTCCACCACCCTGTCCTTGTTTTCTTCAACACTCTTCCCTTTTGATGGATCAACTTGTGCTTGTCCTTCCTTTGATAGGTATTGTTTAGGCACATGAGGATATATTGGATTATTACTAGCATTGGGATTTGGAGGTGTGGTGAAGTTGTTTGGAGGAATAGAGGTGGTGAAGGGGCCTCTAGCCTATGGACGCTTGTGTGGCAGGTCCCTTAGATCATATTTTTTAACAGGCCATTGGAATGTTTGTACCTCTTCAATATAAGCTTCTTCTTCATCCATGGGGCCATTGTCATTCACTGGATTTTCATTGAACAACTGTTTAATCTCATCTCCATTGCACACTTGATCTGCCTCTTCTTTAAGCTGGTCTGATTCTTCTTCAGGTACATTCTCGTTGCTCTGTGGAAAAGGAGCATGATTTAGCACAAACACTAATGAATCATAGGGAGTAGATGGCACCATCTCCTAGCTACTTGCGTTATTTTCCACCTGATACTGGAAGATTGAAGCTGTTGTCTAAAATTTTGGACAGTCCAATTTAGAATGCTGACTTGTTTTATGGAGCCTACACCATCCTGATAAAGCAGCCTCAGCTAAATATACACCACTTGGAGGCTTTTCTTGATTGTCTGGCTAATCCAATAGAGTGGTGAAACCTCCATTGTTAGGCCTTGTATTCCAAGTTCTATTTTGTCTGGGTGGTTGTCTCCTTTCAAACCCTTGTCCACTAGCCTAACCCCTATCGAAGTTTTGGCATGAAGTTTGTCCTTTATTATAATTTTGTCCCCTATCATAATTATGTCCTCTTTCAGGATTTTGACCTTTATCAAATGTTGTCCTTGTGGAATTTCCCAATTTTCTCTGTTATGATTGGACTGCATACTTCTTTGAGTAGCCTGGAGCTGACTGTTCTGGTTCCTCAAATAAGTTGCCTCCATATTTAGCTTCTTCACTTGTTCAGTAAATTCATCCAATCTCTCCTTATCAGGATTTCTATATGGAGGCTAATTCGCATTATTTTGGGGATATCCTACTACAATACTGGTATTCAGTGACTGGTTCAGTACTTCATAATTATGCATATATGTGGGAAAACTAGCCTAGGGTTGGGGATGAAGAGGTTGATTCACATTTTGCTGAGGGTAGCTGATTGCGGGTGGAACTTGAATCACAGGAGGTCTTGGGTGAGGAACCAGAGGCAATTGAGGTACCAGATTCATGATAGAAGTGTGATTGGAGAGAGATTGAATAAGAGCTAGGACCTTCCTAGGGTGAGCAGTGGGTCCTAGTGACAGTAAAGGCCTAGATAAATGTTGTCTTAAAGTAGTGCTAACCTTCACAGCCTCTTTGTATGCATCAAGTAGAGTGGTAGGAGGGTTGTTTCTCCACTTCATAAAGGTAGCTGTCAGACTATCAAGTCCCTCATAATAGACTTCTAAAGTAGTGGCCTCAAAAACAACATAAGGAGCCTGCAGTCTGGTATAGGAACGATGAAACCTATTGTTAAAGGACCCTATGGGATCATGGACTTCTCTCTTAACATTGGTGAACTGAAGATAAAGCTCGTCGGGACTAATGGGAATCCTAAAATTTTGTAGGAATGTAGTCTATAATTCAATCCAATTCTGAATAGACCTGGTAGGTAGATGATTGTATCAGTAGAATGCATCTTCTCATAAGGAATAAGGAAAGAGCCTGCATGCTATATCCTCATGATTGATTCCTCTATCTTTAAGGTAGGTCTGAAATATTCTGATATGTTCCCTAACAATTTTGTTGGGGTCATTAACATGGAATTTGGAATAGAAATGTTCTGGGTTCTTGCGCATAACATTGTAATTATTGAAGGTTAAGGGAGACAGATTGTTGGCAAGGAAAGCCATTGGTGGAGGTGGAGGTGGTAATGGTTGATTTATGACAAGGTGAGGTTGTTGAATGGGAATGTCCTCAAAATCAGATGAAGATGAACTTGATGAAGATGAGGATGATGGAGATGATGGGAGTGGCTGGGTAGATGATGACTCACCCCAACTTCTGGTCCTTCTTGACCTGGTAGGAGCTGAAACTCTTGAAAGTCCTCTTCCGTCAGAGTAGATCTAGTTCTTCTTCTAAATCTTT
>VDFB02293288.1:0-27097 GCA_007258455.2 Sequoia sempervirens | reverse complement strand
TGCAATTTGTAGCAAGCAAGTGCTAGGTAAAGACAAAACAAATATTGAACCATACAACTTAGTACAACTTACATCAGTGCCATATATCTATTGAGGGAGTCAAATTCATAAACATCTAAGGGTTTATGATAGATTTAACACATAACATACAAGATCCTTGAGAAAATTTCTTTACAATTTCATCAACATGTATTCTAACCCAATACTACTTATCAAATCCTTATACAAAACATATCCACCTACAATCTCATTCAAGCATTTTAATTAATTCCCTTGAATTAAAGCCAAAATGTAAATCATACACACCTATGTATGAGTGGAGAACGACAAATCTCTTGATTACCTATTCAAATTCTATATGATGTACAATGGAGAGACATGAGTTTGAACAATACTTCAACTAAAATGCTAGTACTATCATAAAACATCTAATCCCCATGAACTAAAACTCCATTTATAGAATGACTCAAAACCTAAATTGTATTTCTTTCTTCTTAAAACCATCAAACTTTACAATTTTCTCTCAAGTAACCACTCAGACCTCGCCAACCAAAAAATATCTAACTTGCTAACTCGTACTTCTGGCCTTGAAATCTTTATTATAGAAAATGAAGGATCAAACAAGCATCAGGCCAGAAAGTACCTCTCATTTCACATACTTTTTTCTTCACAAAACTCTTGAGGACAATAGCTATACCTTCTTTATTTCTCATCCTACGCCCTATTCATGTATCCTACAATTACAACAGTATCCATGGGGCCTCTTACACAAGCTACAAAAATCACAAAAAGTGTAAGAGCCCCTTTATATCATGTTTGGACTACAAAACCCTCAAAAATAGGGTAACCAGGTTGTATGCAAAGAAATGAAGCTTTCTAACTCAAATCAATGCCTTAAGCCCTCAAATCAGATTCAAATCAAAGCTAACACATATCTTCATGACTTGGAATTGATTTCACATCAAAATATGGTTGCATGTGACTGTACAATGCTGCATAACAAGAAAAATACAGAAATTTTGAAGAAAAACATAGATTTTCGAATGTCAAGATCTTGTATTTTAAATCCTCAACCATCAACAACCATTACAATGATCACTTTATTCCTTTTAAAGGCCTTTACACATCAACCACTGAACAACCACCTCTACAACTGACTTTTCAATCTTTTATGATCACATGAAACATAAAACACACTAATTTCAAGGTTATTAACATTACTATTGAAATGTTTTAATTTTTGACCTTTCAAACATTAAAAAGTATATCATTAAATTAACTATGTAATGGCATAAAAATTAAAAACATCATGAATTAATTATGTAACCACATAAGTCAAATATAATTCTATCAAGAAATTAATATCAAATAGATAATATAATCACATAACTCATACCATTCAATGTCATTGATCTTCTTCTTCATCAAACTCTTTGTCTGTATCATCCGATCCAGATTCGACATTGTAAGGATTGGTCATATCAATATCAATGTCATCATATTCCAATTTTGATAATGTCATCATCCACATGGATATCATCCTCATGAACATCATTAACTCCTACATCATCATGATCTAGTTCCTCCTTCTTCTATGAGTCTTCGCCGTGGGACATCATCATCTACATCATCTTCAGTTCTTTGGTATCTTCTTCTTCCACCACATTATACTTTTACCGGGCCTTCCTCTTGGATCATGTCTAACAACAAATGACCAACCCGGGTTTACTCCGAACCTCTCGAGTAAAATACCTGCTCACATTGGCTTGGAAGAACATAGGGCTCATTTCCAGCTCGCTCGATCAACCTTGTATTAACCATGGTAAATCCATTATCATGTTCAATAACAGTTCTCTCAGGATCATTTTCATTCAATCATAGCATGTACCATAAGATGGAAAACAAAATTAATCTGAAGGACTTAAAGTCACACTCAAGTATATCATCAAAAATCCTATAGTATCGATTTTCTAAGACTTTTGGATGTATGTCACTTCTAGATGAAACATTAGTCACCTGAAAGACTGTAGTTATACCAGAATCACAATTTTTCTTCATGTCATCCAACATTTTGATTCGACATTTACGACCATTGCACCACATAGTTTTGTGGTGTTTCACCTGCAATATGTCAAACATGTAAAAAATTATTGCAATATCGTCAGTTGATAAACATATTTATTATTGGCCGAATGTATGCAAAGAAAACAATCTCAACATATATATACATCATAATTGAAAATAACTAAATAATATGGGTGATTAATATATTTATACGTACCTGTTTATCTCTTAAACCATATGCTAAATCAATTTCCCTTTGTGTAACATTGGAATCTCCATTACAATGAGCTTCTTTAACCAATGAAGCCACACATTCCCATGTTAATGCACGACCAGATTGTTGACATCGTTCAATCCATACCGTCATCCAATCAAGATTGTTTGCGATGGAAAAATGTAGTGCATCCCACTCTGGACCAACTGTATCAAAATAAATTGAAATTCAAAATTTAAAATTCACAAATGACGTATAATTAGTTAAATACCATAGTATACGACCTTAATTTATAATTGATCTATATTGAAGATTAAAAATTAAATAAGTACAATATACATAAAAACCATATGTAAAATGTATTCCAATTAATCTCCATGACCATCTTATAATCACCTCTCACTTTCCTCAATCTACCTTTCCCCATCAGGTACTCCCCTTCGAATTTGTTAATGGAGTTGAGATCCCAAATGCAATCTACATGGATCTTTGCTGCAAACTTAGGAAGATATTCACTAATGTACACCAGGTCTGGTATACCATATATCCCTCCACCATAGAACCCTAAGGATGTGCTCTTTGTCTAACCAAAGCCTTCAAAAATTTCAAGTGCCTCTCAACCATCCACATTGACCTTGTGTGTACAAGTCCACACAATTCAATCTCTCAACTTGGTGTATGAGGTAGTTTTCTTGTGCATTGAAAAATGTTGAAGGTAGAGACTTTTGCATTTCACACATTAGATGAGGAATTTTTCTCTTCCAATAATTTATATCTTCTTTATGGATTTCTTTTAGATGACGTACCGCCTACAAGGATTCAAAGCTAAATATATTAACGATTTGACAAAAAATATACAATATATTACATAACAAGTAAAACAAATGGCACTATAAGATGTATACAATGAATTGAACAAATATCGCTACTTACCTCATGTATTTTCCAAGATAAAATATAACTTACTTGACATTGTTGTCAAAGTTGTCTGGGAGAGATAGAGGTAGAACGTACTGCAACAATTATAAAATGATCTTTTCATTATTTTTCTAAAAGTAGTAAACACGATACACTGAAAAATACATGCATTATACAAGTGTATATAATATACCATAATAATTACCTTAATGAAGGTATGCCAATCATGCGTTTTCATCCCTGACCCAAATTCACCTTTCTTTGTTATTATATTGTTTATGTTCGCAGCAAATCCTGTGGGAAATCAAA
Source organism: Sequoia sempervirens (assembly GCA_007258455.2). NCBI lineage: Eukaryota > Viridiplantae > Streptophyta > Pinopsida > Cupressales > Cupressaceae > Sequoia > Sequoia sempervirens. The sequence continues at coordinate 23,592 of VDFB02293288.1, read as the reverse complement.
TTTTTTGTATGACTTCTTTTATAGCATTGCTTTTCTGCTCTATTAATAACCAAGGAAGGGAACTTATATTAATTTGGTCTCCATCACTATTTAATTGAATGAAATTTTTCATTGCATGATTGGCTTCCTGAATGTCACTACAAATTTTGCCAAATTTTTCTTTGTCATGCCTTCCATCCAATATTTTCCATAATATTTTTGTTATATTCTTTCTGATATGCATTGTATCAAATAAATGCACAATTTGTAGCTACTCATAGTAGGGCAACCTACTAAATTGTCTAGGATAACTTTTCAGTCCTTGTGGAAGTCGACCATTAATGCCTTGATGACCTTCATGAAGCATATAAGTTAAACAAATTAACAACGACAATCATTGTCAATTACAACATGAGCAAACACAACACAATATAAAATATAAATTCAAAACATATTATATATGATAGATAAACAATTTGATCCGATGTATAACCTTGACGATTAATTCTATTATATTCCAACTTCCATAGGCGAGGTGTCATTCTTCGTGGTTTTGATGTAGTCTCCTCTTTCCCATTGAAAAGATGTTTTTCAGTAGTTCGATACTTATGATTTCTATGGAGGAAATGCCTATACTCATCAAACACCTGCTTTCCTAAACTTGTTGAACGACGAGATTTCATCTTTGGACCACAAATTGGACATGCAAATTTTTCCTTTGTTTGAAGACCTGTAAGATCATATATAATTGGATTAAATATGTCAATTTTTATAATTATATATAATGAATAGATTATTTTAAAAACATGCATGATATCTACTTCATCAAATTAAATATTGTTAAAGGCAATTTAACGCTATAACATACTCACAAAATGTGTTAGCCTCAAGTATCGAAGTGAATTTTCTCCATACAAGCATTGCATGGAATTGAAATTCGTTCTCGTCCTGGTCTAGAGATCGCCATACATAGTGTGATGCCATTCCATAACTTTAGTAACTCATCGATAAGAGGCTTGATATATACATTCATATCTTTAACTTGGTACTTACCTAGTTGAATGAACATAAACATTACATAATTATTATAACCATTTTATTGCAATATATATAAATTAATGTGCATGACTAGTGAATGAAAAAAATATAAGTCATTATGAAACAAATAAGACAAATGAGATACTACTACGTTAAAGAAAATTGATGTAAACAAATACTTGGAACAATCATTGACAACATTATGTGCTCCCTCTTTATTGACATCCATGGAGGAATTTTATTATTGATAACAAAAACAGGCCACACCGAGTAAATAGATCACAGCTCTCCAAATGGATTGACACCGTCTGCTCCCAATGAAAGCCTGAGATTACGAGGTTCTTCTTTAAAGTGTGTCCATTTTTTGTCCATGTCCCTAAATGCAGAATCATCTACAGAAATTCAAAGAATGTCATCTCCACTTCTATTTTGTGCATGGTAATCCATAAATTGCGCTAAGCTTTCGCACCTAAGTAATCGTTGCATACGTGGAATAATGGGAATATAACGAAGAACCTTGCGAGACACCTTTTTTGTTAGATGATATGTTTGATATCTACTGATATGACATTTCGGGCATTCTATTGCAAATTCCTATTTTTTATGATATATAATATGATCATTGGGACATGCATCTGTTGCTTGATACTCCATCCCGATATCTTTCATAATGCCAGATAAATCTCGGTATGAGCGAGGTAAAATATTTGATGGTGGTAACAAAAATTCACCAATCAATCTACAACAAAAAATAATTTGTTAATATAAATAATATTAATGGTACATATTTCATCATTTATTTACTAGTGATGAACTAACAACAATTAAAATAGATGAAAAAAGATGACATATATGACATACCTTAACATCCGTGAGATTGCTATGTTTGATAAACCATTCATAACCTTCAAATTCAACAACAACAATACAGCAGAGAGAAGAGTTGTTTGGGAGCCTTCATAAAGGGGCTTGTATGCCTTCTCAAGTACAGGTAAATCATGAGTATCATCAAAGTCATCTTGATCATCATGATCAACTCTACCACTAAATGTGTCATGGATCAATGTATTTATACCATCATCTTCATCTGTGTTTTCTAGCGCATGATCATCTTCTTCCATAGGATCATTAACTTCAACTTTGATATTCACAGCTCCATGTTCGTCCGCTTGCCAAACCACATTCTCTGGGCCATGATAATCCATATCATCTACCCTAGGGCGCCCCACCTTTATAATAATGATAGACACAAATAAACCATGATCATGATCAAGTGATTATATATATATATAAAATGTTAAAACGATATAAATATTTATAAATTCAATCAATATAAACACATATAATGAACAACTTGCCAATGGATGATAATCATGCCCCCATTCAACGTGACCATGATGCCTACAATGTTTCTCAATTGTTGTGATTAAAAGTTGTCTCATCTTTAAGCCCTTGCAATTATTGCAAAGACAATAACATTTCCCATCACCCTTTCTTTTCAATCTAGCCCACAATCTATCAAGTGTCTCTTCATTTTGTTCTAGACTAATATTATTTGACATAATTTTTCTTTACCAAGCTTGACTATTTAGATCTTCAAAAAATATCAAACTCACACTCCAATAATTTTTATTCATAGACAGGTAATAAAATCTAATCATTCTGATATTTTACACCAAAAAAATTTGGCATGCAACCACCCCTGCAAAAGAGAAGATAGTCTTAAATTAATGACCCCAAAAAACACTTTAAAATGCTAATTCCAAAACTTATTAAATTTTGATTTTACTATGATTTCCAACCATTAAGACTCCTAAAATCATAATATTGAACTTGATCACAAACTTCCCACAATGATGGAGGTAGCAAGCTAGTAAGAGCAAGTGACCCATTCATAAGGAGGAAAAAATCGGAATCATCATTGCTAATGTCAATACAGATTTATCCTTTTAGTTAAAGATGCAATGTGTCACTTCTTATGACGAGCTTATCCCTAGGGCCCTCAACATTGAGAGAGCCCTAATCACACAAGGAAGCACACACTAGTAGAATTTGGCAAACAAATGACTAGGTGACTAAAACTTTTAGTCACAACTAAAAATTACTAAATTTTGCTCATTTTTTGCAACTCAGCTATAAATGAGTAAATAAATTACTAGTTTGGTCGATGATTAAAAATTATTTAGTCACACAAATAAAAATGACTAAATAGTTAGTCATTTATTTAGTCACAATCCATTTGAATAAATCATTTAAGGAATCAAGAATATAGCTCGCCAAAATACTCTAAAACTTTAATAAACATACCCTAAAACTTTTGTCAAAATATTATTTTTAGGCATAGCCCACCAAAATGGAGTTTTCATTTTAATAAACATACTCTAAAACCTTCGTCAAAACATTATTTTCAAGCATAGACCACCAAAATGGAGAAGTGTTTCCATAAAGAATGACAGAGAACGGTGAGGAGATGTGCGTGAAAGGAGGCATAGGATTCATTGCTACTTATCTCATTCCTGCTCTGCTCAACAAATCTTACATTGTTCCTGCTACTATTTGTAATCTAGGTATTTACTTGACATATATTTGCATAATCTCAAATTCCTTCAGAGGCTTTGAAGTATCAATGTATCCTATATAAAGTTTAGAATGATTTCTTTTAATTAAAAAAATAAATAAATGATGTATTTCCCTGTAATTAGATAATGTGGAGATCTCCTAAATCTGCCCCAGCACACTATCCTCTTTGGCACTGTATTCATTACTCTAGCTACTAGGGTTTTGTATGTGACATCTTTAATATCTTCATGACCGTGGCTTTTAAATAGATCTCAGTCTTTGCTTTAATCCTTTTCATGGTAACCCTTGAGTTCCATAATCCACCTTCAATCTCTTCTAAGAACGATGTCTTAAGCTAGACTGCATAGTATGCATATAAAGCAAGTCCTTCATACCTGCCATTGTTCCAAACCACCACTCACTTCCTTGCTTAAAATTTTGCCTCCATAAGCACAATAGCATGTTTTAAAAACATGGTTGCCAGTGATTGACCATTAAGGTCACCACTTTCATCAAGATACAAAGAGATTTTTGTCTTCAAACTCAAGACATTATGCAAGATAACATTGTGAATTGTTTGTTGTGTACGATTTTATTCTCTTGCACATTTACTGCTTTGCTAACTTCCTTTAAGACTGGGTATTGCACCCTCAACTGCAATCTCAAACAACTCACTCACTATCACTTGAAGATTCCTTTCATGAGTATCCTTCTATAAAATCAAACTATGCCCTATAGACTACCTACTTACTACAGGGGACTCATTGTTTTATGGTATTGTAGATCTTAAGATCCTTCAACCTTATTGACACTACTTCATAGTCCACAAGGTATTATTCACTATTCTCCCATCTTTGATGAGTCTCAAAACACTGCTCAAACATGCAATCCACTACCTCCATTATACATTAATGGCTAAGAAGAAACATTGAAACTATGATTACCACTTGTTACTTCATTTGGATAGTCATTCGATTGCATTTTCCTTGTCTAACACTATCAAAAGCATTTGAAAAACCCTTAAGGTCAACAAGGGTGTAAGAAACTCACTATTAAAATATCCACTTTACTATGAAAGGTTTGAGCTTTATTATCTTGTCACTGCTCAACCTCTTTTTGACTGTCACATCTCAAGTGACTTCGTTCTTCTTATCGTAGATTGCATTTACAAATGTCACTAAGCTACATAGTGTGCTTGTTATTGGCTACAATCTTTAGATTGCAAGATTTTGTTATTAGCTACAATGTCTCAATCTTTCTGGTATTGCAACCTCACTAATCCACTAGAGTTATTGTTTATGTTTCTACGGAGGCCTTGGGTTTGTACCCTAATCATGCTCTTACCAATGCTTCTGTTGGTATTAAAAAACAACCTTAAATCTTGGGTCAGAAAATTAGTTGTCTTGACAAAGTTGTGGCATGATCTTGGATTGTATCCTAGAGTGTGTGGGAAGCTTGTGTTTGATCATTAAGGTATGTAAACCTGATCAAGGAAATGTGTCCTATATAGCATGGGTCTTGCTTTAATACTTTCCATAATGGTTATTAGCATATCACATTATTATAGTTTGCGATAACCCAAGATTGAATTCAAGTATGTAACAAACTTGGTTTGTAGTTTAAGCTATACACTTTAAGTAACATTCATAAGGTTTAGAAAATATTGATCACTCTCTAGAATAGCCCATTAAACGTGGGTTGTGCTTGAATGCACTACATAATTGAACACAACCACTCTACATATCAACCAGAGTTATAGGCTCTTTATTGCAGCAAGAGGCAATCACTCTTTGAACATGCTATAATTACATCCTAGCCTGTTAAACTTGAGACAACCTGAATGCACCCAATGATGATTGACACCTACATTATACAACCTGAATTAACTACATTATATGAGTGCCTCCATTTCTATCACAACATAGCCACATTAAACTTGGTCACACATGAATGCATCCTATATTTTTTATAGCACAACTATTCCACATGACCAATAGAGTTATGGATCACATAATTATAGTCAAGAATATGTTCCTTGGTTGTGATCTTATGGTGATTCCACACAACAAAATTTGGACATGAAATTCTCAAAACCCTAAACCTCTAAAAATGAAATCTGATGAGATGTTGCTGTAAAATATGATTTTCAAACCTGGAACTACAAATCTGACTTCACAACTGAATTCTGCAAAAAGACAATGACTACCCTCAACCTGGCGATATCTTCTTAATTTTTTTCTGATTTTTCCAAAGAAAATCGTCCTTAGTTCTCCACAAACACTGTCGTAATAAATTAGCGAACTCACTTTTCTTTATGTCGGCCACAATTTGATTTTTTCTATTTTTCGTGTTTGTCAAAATTTTGACAAAACTGATAGTCAAAATTTTGACGAAACCTAGGTTCGTCAAAATTTCGATGAACGTCGGGGATAAACTTTCAAAAAATTGAAAATTACACATGAAATTTTGCAAGCACCCGACGATACATCAAATTATACATATTTTGTCAGATTTTGCAGTCAAATGAGTTAGTTTTCATAGGTCCAATCAATCCACCTTCTTCTGTAGGCCACAGGTATATTCTCACTATCACTAATTATTTCACACGATGGACTGAGGCCCTTGCATGCAAACAATGTACTTCTGAAGTGGTAATCAATTTCATTGAATCAGGTATTATTAATCGATTTGGATGTCCTCTATCTTTAGTTTGTGATAATGGTCCTGCATTTGCATCATTGAAGTTTTCTAATTAGGCCTTTGATCATGGAATTGTAATAAAGTTCGCATCCAATTATTATCCAAAAGGTAATGGTTTGGCTGAGTCTTCCAATAAAAACCTCTTAACAGTCATTTGTAAGTTATTAGAGAAGAATCCCAAGGAGTGGAATACTCAGCTAAGAATTTCTCTATGGGCAGATCGTACAAGGAAAAAGACTTCCCTAGGAACCTCTCCTTACCACCTGGTGTATGGCCTAGAACCTATATTACCTATTCAATTAAGGATCCCTACTTTGCAGTTTATTAATGAATATTATGATGAAGAGAACAGGCATGAGGCTTGCCTGGCAGAGCTATGGCACCTTGAAGAAAGAAGGGATGAAGCTTTAGAAAACTTTTCCAAGCATCAGGGTGTAGTTAAAAGATGGTTTGATAGAAGAGCTAAAGTAAAAGCCTTTAGGATTTGTGACTTGGTTCTCTACTGGGATAAAGCACATGATCGAAAGGGGGAGCACAGTAAATTTGACAAACTTTGGCTTGGCCCTTATCAGATTTCAGAGATCCTAGGAGATAATGTTTTTTGTTTGAAAACCCTCATTGGGGAGGATATTCCACTACCTATCAATGGATAGTACTTGAAGCATTACTTCCAATCCTGAGTTGTTTACAGCTCTTTCCTTGTACATAGTTAGAATAGGTTTTGTTTATGTTTTGGTTTGCTCTACTTTGATTTGGTTAGATTAGGTTTCCTTTTCTGCTTTGCTTTTGGTTTTTTTTTGTTTTGGTTAGTTTAGGTTTGCTTTTGGTTTGGTTTGTTTTTGCTTTGCTCTTGCTTTGGGGGTTTTCTTGCTTTCTTCTGGATGTGTTGCACCTGCATGGCAATCATATTATTATCTGGGATTGTTCTAAATATTTCTTTTACAAACTTCAATCTTTTTTCTAGAGTCAGTTGGTGAAAGTCCTCTATTTGGTCATATGTATTAAGTGTTTTGAGTGGATAAGCCAGGGGATTAAGTTAAATCTGGAATGTATTTGGGTCTTACATTTTACACAGATCTTTTAAAATTCCAAGGTTGCAAGGGGTTCCTATGAAGTTTGTTTAGGTGAAAAATCTTATATTCTGCTTCAGCCCCACTGTGATTCCTAGCCCTAAGTGTGAACTTCATTGTTCATAGGTTGAAACAAAAGTGAAAAGAAAAGAAATATCAAAAATAAAAAAGATATATTGAAAATCAAATGAACAAACTGAACTTATCAGGAGTATCCAAGTATCTCTACCAGGGCTATGGACGCCTAGCTGGCAGTAGAGCTATGCTTGGGGGGAATCACAATGATAACCTCGTCGGGGCTATGGATGCATGACTGGCAACGAGGCTCTATCTAGGTTTCTTTTGGAGTTTGAATCTTTATGTATCTTAGTCAGACCAAATTTGATCCTCATTGTAACCAAGGAAAATAGGAATGAACACATATGCACACACTTTGACCCTAGTATAAGAATGGTTTGCTTATCTCTAAGTTTTGAAACTATTCCAAATTGATGACCTAATGCAAGGACTGAAACCAAGGATTCTAGGTTCTTGATTCCAGTTTGTCACTGAAATGCTCTGGAGCATTTCCCCAGCAGAGTCGCCATTTGTTGTGCAGTTTTTCACACACATGCCCCGTTGAAAGCAGGGACCCCCCTTTTTGCTTTCGTTCCTAGTGTTTCGGCCCTTCAATTTTAAGGATTCGCTTCCTTGGGCATGTGCTTGGAGGTTTATCTTACTTACATTGATGATCCCTCTATGGTGTATATTGAAAATCTTAAGTTTTAGACAATTTTTGGGTCTTCCTTCAACTTTGGGATTTTCCTCCGCTGGCAGAATTCCTCGGTTTCCTTGAAAACCTGGTGGTGGATGCTTTACACTATGATCCGGAGATTTTGGTCCTTCACAGAATTTCGTAGTGACTGGATTTCTCTGAAATTTCATCATCCTATCAAATTCCCAGGATTTGGTTTGGCTTGTCTTGTCGACTGCATTAATGCTCATTTGTACAATTTTTGCAATAGGTATTAACTCAATTTTGGGGAGTTTTATGCCATTAAGTTTTATCATCATTTGCTCTCTATTGATCTGGAGTGCTTGATCCTAAGTGCTTGGCTAGATTTGGCATGTTGGATGTGTGAATTCTTGGATTTGGTGGTGATTTTCCTAGGCGTCATTTGTTGTTTGTTAAGGCGCTAAAGATTGTTACATGTCATTGTTGTAATCGAGTCTCACTTCATCAATGGTATGTACGCATTGCCTTGAATTTTATTGTTGAATGTGAGTGATTCTTTGGCGTCTTGAGTGCGCTTAGAGTCTGAATTTCTGTATGTTTGGGCATTGAACATCTGAAGTTAGGGTTGTTTGATTTTGTTAGATTGATGATTCCCAAGTGAGTTTTTCAAGCTTGTTTTTTGATTTCATTATGAGGTAGTTTGCTTGTGTAGGCCATAAAGAACCTTTTGTAAACCTAACAAACAAGTAAGCTGAGCCCAAGCTTGTCATGTGCATTCATGGAAAAATTTTAGGGTTTCATGCTTAGGGCATCACCAATTCCTCTCGATTTACTTTAGGATGAGCCTCAAAGTTAAAGATGATCTGTAAGAGGTTCAAATTGAGCTAGTTTCAGGCCCAAGGTCCTCAAATTTGTGATTGTTCGATCAATTTGAGTGAAGTCATGAAGAAATGACAATATCCAAAAATTTGAGGTCTTTGCGGAATTCCTTAACTGTCAGAATTCTCTAAATTTTCATTTTCTCTTTGTCTTGCCACAATGTGCAGTGATCTGGAGTTATGCCTGCTTCGCGGATTTTTGTTCCCTTAGGATTTTACCGAAATTTCCTTTGTTCCTTCATTTTCCTGGAATTCGTAGACTATTGTTGTTTTTGCAGATTTCCGTCCTGGGCAGAATTCTCTGAAACTTTGTTGAAAATGAAGAACTGAGAGATAGCATGATTTATTAGCTTGTGATTATGCATTGTATGATCAATTTGAAATATTTAAAGATGTATCATGTTGTTTATTAGTTAATGGAAATTTATTAAATGATTATTGGATGCTTTTATGTTTATTTCGCTAAAATCCGCCTGGCTGGAAATTTTTGAAATTCCTCTCTAGCCTAGATTCCGTAGGAGGACTAAAAACCTGAACTTTGAGATGATTAATTTTTATGAGATTTGAGAGAATTTTGTTTATCATGGGACTTATATTGAGGATGAGTATGCCATTTGTGATTAATTAACTTGGATTTCATGTTATCTTTATTATGGTTTCTTTGTCGAATGCAGGCTCAGTCAAGTAAGGCAGTGACAAGTGGAACCAGGGGTAGAGTGATGGATCCAAGTGCAGAGGGGTCTTCTGTTTCTAAGGCAGAAAGAATCAAAATGGATATCAAGAGAAAAATTCCTGAGAGAAAGCTTACTTCTATTTGGTTAGAGGTAACTGATACAAATGTTGGACTATGGGATTATGAAGAGTTTAAGACAAGGATAGTAGCACAAAATCTTTCTTTGTTAGCCAAAAGGACATTGGAATCAGGATTGACACATGTAGCTGGATTTCCTCCTACAGTGTAGTGTTATGAATTGGTGCTCGAATGTGCCAGACACTATGACAAGGGTACAAAAAGGATAGTTGGTCCCCAAGGGAGAATTGTGGGTTGACCCTAGTACAAGAATGGTTTGCTTATCTCTGAGTTTTGAAACTCTGCCAAATTGATGACCTGATGCAAGGATTGAAACTAGGGATTTTGGGTTCTTGATTCCAGTTTGTCATTGAAATTCTCTGGAGCATTTCCCCAGCGGAGTCACCATTAGTTGTGCAGTTTTTTGCACACACGCCCCATTGAAAGCAGGGACCCCCCTTTTTGCTTTCATTCCTTGTGTTTCAACCCTTCAATTTTGAGGATTCGCTTGCTTGGGCATGTGCTTGGAGGTTTATCTTGCTTGCATTGATGATCCCTCTATTGTGTATACTAAAAATCTTAAGTTTTAGACAAGTTTTGGGTTTTCCTTCAACTTCGGGATTTTCCTCCGCTAGCAGAATTCCCTTGTTTCCTTGAAATTTTGGTCCTTCGTGGAATTCTTTACACTGTGATCTAGAGATTTTGGTCCTTCGTGGAATTCTGTAGTGACCGGATTTCTCTAAAATTTTGTTTCCCTATCAGATTCCCAGGTTTTGGTTTGGCCTATCTTGTCGATTGCATTAATGCTCGTTTGTACAATTTTTGCGGCAGGTATTAAATCGATTTTGGGGGGTTTTATGCCATTAAGTTTTATCATCATTTGCTCTCTATTGATCTAGAGTGCTTGATCCTGAGTGCTTGGCTAGATTTGGCGTGTTGGATGTGTGAATTCTTGGATTTGGTGGTGATTTTCCTAGGCGTCATCTATGGTTTGCTAAGGCGCTAAAGATTGTTACCCGTCATTGTTGTAATCGAGTCTCACTTCATCAATGGTATGTACGCATTTCCTTGCTTTTGATTGTTGCATTTGAGTGATTCTTTGGCGTCTTGAGTGTGCTTGGAATCTGAATTTCTGTATGTTTGGGCATTAAACATTTTAAGTTAGGGTTGTTTGATTATGTTAGATTGATGATTCCCAAGTGATTTTTTCAAGCTTGTTTTTCAATTTCATTATGAGGTAGTTTGCTTGTGTAGGCCATAAAGAACCTTATGTAAACCTAGCGAACAAGTAAGTTGAGCCCAAGCTTGTAGTGTGCATTCATGGCAGAATTTTAGGGTTTCGTGCTTAGGGCATCACCAATTCCTCTCGATTTACTTTAGGATGAGCCTCGAAGTTAAAGATGATCTATAAGAGGTTCAAATTGAGCTAGTTTCAGGCCCAAGTTCCTCAAATTTGTGATCTTTTGATCAATTTGAGTGAAGTCGTGAAGAAATGACAATATCCAAAAATTTGAGGTCTTTGCATAATTCCTCAACTGCCGAAATTCTCCAACTTTTTGCTTTCTCTTTGTTTTCCCACAATGTGCAGTGATCCGGAGTTATGCCTGCTTCGCGGATTTTTGTTCCCTTAGGTTTTTACCGAAATTTCCTTTGTTCCTTCATTTTTCTGGAATTCATAGACTATTGTTGTTTTTTGCGGATTTCCATCCTGGGCGGAATTCTCTGAAACTTTTTTGAAAATGAAGAACTGAGAGATAGCATGATTTATTAGCTTGTGATTATGCATTGTATGATCAATTTGAATTATTTAAAGATGTATCATGTTGTTTCTTAGTTAATGACAGTTTATTAAATGATTATTGGATGCTTTTATGTTTAATTCGCTAAAATCCGCCTGGCTGGGAATTTTTGAAATTCCTCTCTAGCCTAGATTCTGTAGGAGGACTAAAAACCCAAACTTTGAGATGATTAATTTTTATGAGATTTTAGAGAATTTTGTTTATCATGGGACTTATATTGAGGATGAGTATTCCATTTGTGATTAATTAACTTGGATTTCATGTGATCTTTATTATGGTTTCTTTGTCGAATGCAGGCTAAGTCAAGTAAGGCAGTGACAAGTGGAATCAGGGGTAGAGTGATGGATCCAAGTGCAGAGGGGTCTTCTGTTTCTGAGGTAGAAAGAATCAAACTAGATATCAAGAGCAAAATTCTTGAGAGCAAGCTTACTTCTATCTTGTCAGAGGTAACTGATACAAATGTTGGACTATGGGATTATGAAAAGTTCAAGACAAGGATGGCAGCACAAAATCTCCATTTGTTAGCCAAAAGGACATTGGAATCAGGGTTGGCACATGTAGCTAGATTTCCTCCTACAGTGCAGTGTTATGAATTGGTGCTTGAATGTGCCAGACACTATGACAGGGGTACACAAAGGATAGTTGGTCCCCAAGGGAGAATTGTGGAAAATCTAAATCCTGTGTCTATAGCCCAAACCTTTGACATGCCAAATAGGTCTCATGTGGTGGCTTTTGATATGGATATGGAAAAGAAGTTCTATGAGGAAGATACCATCAAGTCCCAACAGGTCATCAATTCCTGGTTGGAGAAGCCTAAGTCCCACTTTTCCAAGCTACCCAAGCAGCTATTCAAAGCTAAATTCAAGGAGTACTATGATGTTATCACCCTTCTCAGTAGGGTGGTAGGGTTGAAGAGTGCAAGAGTATTTGAGAATTGGATGTTCCATGTCATTGTGAGGATGGAGAAAAATGTTAATTATCATTGGGCAGGAATTATAAGTGCCATGATTCATGAACAGATGTGTAATGTCCTGCAGACGAAGACCTTCACAATGACCTCCTACTTGGTTTATGCACTTGCAAGATTTCATCCATACAAAGGACTAAGTACAAGGGGTGTGTTTGGACAGGATGTAATCTATGAGGTTTATCCATAGCTACACCTAGGTAACTTGAGCTATAGGAGGGTGAATGATGCATTCACCATGTACATCACTAGGTTGCTCCAAGGTGCAGAGCATGTAAGGATATCTGACAATGCCAAGGAGCTAATCAAAAGGTATGGGGCTTGGTTTATACAGTTTCCCACCTTTTCGTATATTAGGATAGATGGTTGTCAGAGGGCTCCATATAGACTTCCTAGGTATCCCACATATCACATTATACTTCTGGAGGTCACAAGGCAAATATGTGATTTTGATGCAATTGTGAAGAAGGATAAGCATAAGACTAGATTCGGTGGAGATTTTCCTCTGAAGATAGGCACTAGTGAGGAATGCCCTTCTATTAATTTTGCCTATGCTTCTGAAGAAGAAATGAGCACCCTTGGGTTATCCTTTCATTCCAAAAGATCTAGGTTTCATAAGACTGGCGAAGCACAGAAGAAGGCTAGTACAGAATATAGTCACAAGGATGATATAGAGGACTATTGGGCTAATTGCAATGATGAATTTGAGATTAGAAGGAAGAAGTTTTCCAGGATACCTGTTAACTTGGTTCAACTATATAATGTGAAGGCCATTCTAGATCAAGTTGAAGATGATGGAGATTTGATTCAGGGCCATGATTATGAGGCAGTGAAGGATAAACTAGTGGGAGAAGTAGACTGGTTGGAGGAAGAGAAAATAGAATTAGAGCAACATTTGACTCCGGTGATTAAATATACAAAACTGTGGCTTGAGCACAAGATGTGGGAACTGGAAAGTGAAGGTGTGCAATGCACCTATGATTTAATGGGAGACTTGGAGTCTCATTCCACTTCTGAGGATTCAATTGAGCAAGATCCTAAATGTAAGGGCAATGTGAGCTCTCCTTTTAAGATCGAGATTAAAGATGTTCAAGCCGAGGAAGTACAGGAGGCAGAAAAACAAAGAAAGCCTATTGCAAAGAAAAGGAGGCACATTTCAAGGACCAAGAAATTGAAAAAAGATGAAGCTGAAAGGGAAGATAAAGAGTTTAGTGTCCCTGTGCCCAAGAGAAGAAGGATAGTAAGATTGCTGTAGAAGGAAAATGAAAGCTCCAAGGTAGGGGAGGAAGTTATCCCACCTGTGATAAATGTGGAGAGCTCAGGAGAAAGGACACAGGTATATACAAGGAGATCAAGAACTCCTTCTCCTAAGGACAGTGTGCCAAGGAAGGATGCCCCTCTAGTCACTCCTGCTACAGAACAACATGATCATATTCCTCTCTCTCATGAAGCACTAGGTGAACCAGGTGAATCCAAAGAAGTAGAAAGTCATCAAGATCTATAAGGAGAAGAATTTCAAGAAGGCGAGCTCTATAGTGTTGAGTCAAAAATAGAGAAGGTGTTACAGTCTCCCCCGGTAACTTATGAGGATTCACTTGTTAGGAGTGAAGAAGATAGACCTCCTCAGAGAGAGGAAATACCTATTAGGAATCCATCATCGGTGCATGAAGAACAACAACATAATAAAGAAAAAGAAGGTAAAGCTGAGGAGATTTCTGAGAAGCAGGATTTGAGAAAAGATACACCTAGGGATTAACCGGATGAAGGTGGACAGAGAAAAGTACAATCAAAATCTACTATTTTGGGTTGGTTGGAAAAATAATTAAAGAGTAAATAGATTGTTGTAAATGGCACCCCTCCCAATTGGGATGAGCTATTGGAAAATATAGGAAAGGGTAAAGGAAAGAAGAAAGCCAGGGTCATCTCCAAGATTGAGAGAGATGAAGCAAATAACAGGGTGGTTCACATTGCTACTCCTGCCCCTGATAAGAATAGGGATGATGTGAATGGAAGTGACTACAATGTGCAGACCATCAACCTAGGGCCTACTTCCATGGAACAAGAGATTTAAGAATATGAGGGCTCTAGTGTTGTGATCTTGGGTAGGTTGAGGAAAGAAGTATAGACCAAACAGGAATTGAAGAAGGAAAATGATAAACTCAAGAGATACTTGCAAGACTTGATGAGTCCTTTGCAATCCATCAGTTCCTCATCATCTGCTACAAGTTCCTTGCCACAAGAAACAATATCAGAGTTGGAAAGAATGAAAAGCACCACGCATGCTACAATTGGTTGGCTATAGGGGTACAAACCAAGGGAGATGATGCTATCAAGGACATCCTTTCGACTGGAGGAGATGTAATGAGATCATTAGATTGGCTAAGAAATGTGCTAGCACAGAATAAGGAAGACGTAGATATCCTGACGCAAAAGGCTAAGACCATCATGGGGTATACTGAGGATAAATTAGTAAGTGATGGAATTTTTCCTTCCTCCAAAGCTACAGAACCTTGGGAATGGTTTGAAGTTATACAAATACGGCAAAAGGTTTTAAAGAAAGTGCATAAAAAGGGGAAACAGATTGAGGACACCTTGACTGAAATTTACAATAAGTGCATTTCCTTCTTTGAGGTGATGACATGGAGAAAGAGATTTCTGCCAAAACATCTTAGCTTGGAGCAGTTGAGAAAATGGTGGTGAGATGTGTATTCTCTAGTAAATGAGGGCCCTATCACTAAACATCAGTTGGATGACGCAGCTACCTACATTGCAGTAATTGATAAATATCAAACAAGTAAGGTAGATTGGGATAAAATGGTAAAACAGTCAAGAGATGATATCAAGTATATTGAGAGGAGAGTTAAGATTTTACTTATCCCACCTGTGGCTGACTTGGACAAGGTATTTTTGATGGTGTAGGATAAGATGGAGTGCGCTAAGGATAAAGGGGGGAGTAGTTAATGCAATGCTACATCAGAATTTGTGCTTCCCATTATTTTCCTTCTCCTTTACATGCATTGGTCCAGATTATGTTGGAGACCCCAGGCTGACCTGGATGGAGTACATGCATTTAATGCATATTTTGGCTTATTTTGAATTCCTCTTGGCCGACTTGTTTTGTGGCCATTTATTATTGTAAACCCTAATTAGGCCAACATATCTTGGGGGGTTTCTATAAATATGGCATTCTGCCTCATTTGTAAGGGCTAGATAGTTTTACTTTGGAGCAAATTAAGCAATATATCAAGAGTTAGAGTTAGAAGTCAGTTCATTTTGAGCAATTGTTGTAACATAGAACACTGGAATTATTGTTGTTATTGGGTGATTCAATACAATTGAAGACATTTTGCTCTTGGTGAATTCTCTTGTGTTCATTTATCTTGCATGGTTCTTGTTGTTCTATCTTTTGAGATTGCTTGAGAAATATTAGATATATGTTAGATTATGATTCAATGGTGTTTATGATTTGATTTTTGAAGTGTTTGTAGCAATCCATGGTCCATACTTTTTGCAACTAGTTGATTGTTGGTTGCTTTGCAAAGTTAGCCTGGACTTTAATACTCATTGTGCTTAGTTCAATTGTGAAAGTTTATTCATTTCAATTGCAATAGGATTGTTTTGGATTAATGTTCATGATCTAAAAATCTTTAATGCCTTAGAAGATTGCACTATTTCTATAATATTGTAGATCCATCTAGGTCAAGCAGGAATTAGTTTATGAGGGATTGGTCCATTTCAAGTGTTTCATCATTTGCATTGTTAATCTTAGGTTTAGTGTTAAAATTTACGAATCTCTCTAAAACCCTTATCTTTTGCTATTTCTCTTACCATTTGGGTTAGTTTTAGGATTGGAAGTATGATCATATTGCTAGATCTGATAAATCTAAGGATTCAATATTTTCTTGTAGTAAGGTCCCTTTGTGATTACCAACATTTTCACATTATCACTGAGTTGTTTATGCATTGTCAACACCTGACATTAGAGACCTTGGGGTTATCTCTTGAGGCTTGTTGATAGAGATTTACCTTTCAAGAGAGATAGGATTTCCATATTCTGTTTGAGTTGTTGTTGTGCAGAAAACACCATCAAAACTCACATCTATGATATGTAATCACCTGATATAATGTAATCCACTTAATATACATAACTAATACCAATAACTAAGCATCTTGATTATTACATACTTACGTAGACGAAGAATGGAACTCGTCTAATTATCACAAGAACTCACAACAACCATTAGATAGGATTAATAAATAATATGAACATATTTGTGGTGTAGCAACAACCATCACTCATGTGTACTATACAACATGAAAGAACATATAATATAGCACATAAACCATCAATGATTATTAGAAACAACAAGGCCACAAGAGAAGGGGTCTTACATCCATAATCATTTACATAATTCATAATCATAATCCATAATTATTCATAATCATAACACATCAATCACAATCATTATCCATTACATATCATGATACATTTGCATAAAATCATAAGTCATCATTCCATGCATTCACTTCATTTTGGATTAAACATTTTCATCATAAATATAATAATTTCCATCCATAAATAACTGATTCATAACCATTAAAACATAAATCATTTTCCATCGCCGATGTTGGCATGGTGTGATGGTTTAATGGTGGTGTTGTTGTTCTTTCCACCATGGTTCAAACCCTGTTGGGGTGGTGTTGTTGAGTGGTTATATTGGGGATGAGGTCCCCCATTTGTGACCTCACCGGTTCATAGCTCCAAGTCAAAAGTGTTTACCCCTTAAATAAATAAATAAATCATTTTCCATCATACATTATTACCATTAAATCATCATCACATAATCATCATAAATTATATCCATAATCACTAATAGTCATAATCATCATTAATAAGGTCTGCAAAAAACATGATTAGCATCACATCCATCATACATGTGCAAAACATACATCATAACATAAAAATGCATCCAAACCATACATGCATAAACCACATAAACACTTACATAAAATTGGCATCATGTCATAAAGTCCATACATATAATCTAAACTCATCATCTCATATATATCATAAAATAATGTCATGATACAAAAATATACAAAGGTATCACATGTACACTCCAAAAAGTTGATACCCCTCTGTGGCATAATCCAAAATAAATCACCATGTACCACCTATCTAGTGCTCACTACATTCGACTAAGCTAGCCCCTAGGGTGGTGATGGAAAAGGAGGTAGACCATGAGGAGGAGGTGGCCCCATGCTCATCGAAGGACTTGATCAAGTTGAACTCGACATGTGTGACCTACTACTAGCTGCAAAAATAGGCTCTCTCTAATCTACTGGAATTACCTGCTCATAAAGCATACAATATTATTGCATCTCTCAGGTCATATGAATCAGGTTTGCAACCATGATCTACATAACTTTCCCTACCACTGCTTGACGAGTAATATCCCTCTCTTTTCATAGCCTAGCCACATCTGCCTATGCCTAATCCATTGCAACTCGTGCAACATCCCTCTGCTGACGGAACCAATCTCTCTCTATTTTCATAGCTACCAATTGAGCCCCATCACCACCCCCAACACCATCTATCAATCCCTAAAAATGAACTACCTTTGTGTGGGCCATGTCCTTCTCCCAAATCACTTGTAGGCACTCTTATCTCACTTGATCTCTCTTCTGGAAATGTTGATCTCTCTCTGTAATTAGTAGACCCAGTCACACCTATATATCTCACTCATCATCCCTATGATCCTCTCCATCTATATCTACATCATCCTCCCCTTCTCTCTCAACTTGGCCAACATCGAGATCTCATCTCTATCGCACTTGGTGACCCTGACCATCCCTTCCATCACCATCATTTTCATTACTACTCTCCTCACTACTATTGTCCTCTTTGTTGCTCTCCTCCTTTTGTACTAGATCTAGTTGATCTTATGGGATAGTTAGCCATATCGGCCTCCTCCTCTCCCACCACGCATCAAACTCTTGTGTGGTACCTACATTCACTATTTTTGGATGAGGATCACAAGAAAATTTAGGGGTGTTCGACCAATCCTATCAAGCTATGTACAACTCTATATAGGTTCCCCAAATCCCCCTCTCCCGCACCACTCCAACAAACATTGCCTCTTGCATAGGCATAGTCTGTCAATGTCTAAATTGTTGCATCACACATATTGGTAGATACTGCTCAATGATAGTAGGAGTCTGTCCAACCAAATAGTGTGTCCTCTAAATGTATGGAATGTACAAGTGGTCCTAATCCCATACGTCACAATCATTATACAAGCGCTAGATGAATGAATCCATATCATCAATAACTTGTCTCTAGTATGGTAGGTCACCTAGCCACCGATGTCTCAAAAATGTAGCATATGCAAACACATAGGGCATCCCTAGCCCTCTCCTCCTATCTACCACTAGCCACAATACTGTACACTACTCAAAGGCCCAAATATGCAGAAGGGTAACACCACACCTCAAACTCCTCCCATCATGATACACAATGAAGTGCATCTTTCTATATATTCTCTGCTAGAACAATGGATCCCATGCAAACATCGTCCCATTTGATAGCATCCTATCCAAAACTCCTACCCAACCAATGGAAAATTTGTGAGATCTCTGATCTAGTACTAATACCTCAGTAATTTGTGTAACAGTAAATAAAAAAAGCTTTAGTAGCTCCCCCATCCTTGCCTCAAGATCCATCTTGATCCCCCTTATCGGAAAATCATTTGTCATGAATACTCATGCCAAGGAATCCTCAATATGAATCATGTCATACTCCACCAAATCATGCCTAATCAAAAGGCATAAAATTTTCCATACATCCTCTAATGCGACCTTAGCCTCACCAATCAGTAGGTTAAAGCTACTAGTATCGTTATGCCATCTCTCTACTAGTGTTGTAATCATGGAACGATGTGTCCTCAACTAGGGCATCCCACAAACATGGAAGAGTCCCATCAAACTCAACCACTCCTCGTCCATCTTTTTAATTTGATGTCGCAACTGAATCATCACTCTGAGCTTTCTCTCTTGTGACTAGAAAGGACCCAAGGGCTCTTGCATCATACCACTCACTAATGTTAGTCATCAAAAATAAAATAAATTTGTTTCACTTCAATCTTGAAGCCCCCTAGCAATAACTTAGGAAGCCATAGTACTTGAGTCAGCTCCATTAAAATCCAAGCCTAACAACCTAATCCTATCAATAAAAACATCTACAAGATACATAACACCTAGAACCAATTAATTTCTTTCAATTCAACTTCTAATACCTCATGCACTTGCATTTTTTGTAGATTCACACTTTCATTTAGTGTAGGTGGCATTCAAAGCATAGGTGCATCCTTACATAATGTGTACATACTTACCGTGTGCATCATTCTAGTGCAGGTCAAAGGATGCATCCTTACACAAGCACGGAGTTATCCTGCATAAGTGCACACTTGACCCTTCGCAAGTGTCGATATGGTGCAAGCATGTACTTAACCCCTCAAAGGTGTGAATTTTTAAAGTGCAAGTGCTATTTCAGCACAAGCATGGTGATAGCCATCACAAGCACCATGTCCCTATGAACAAGCGTCATTTAAAGCGCAAGCGTGAATCTCACAAGCAATGATTCATGAGGCGCGAGCACCAAAACCTTCCATAAGCGTCGTTCATATGCAGGTGTAGTTTTATGTGATGCAAGTGCCACAATTACATGCAAAAGTGTAGTTCTATGGAACCGTGCCTCCATTTTTTCCACATTCCTAACCTAATTAACCCTCATTAATGACCTCTAAGCTACCCCAAAACCTAGGGAATAGATAGCATATTGGGTCTCCTATGTCCTTTGGCCACTGGTACTCCCTCACATGCTCTGAATGATGCATATGTTGAGGAACTACCACCATTGCTCCTTTGTTCTTTCCAATCTCCAAATCTCTGAATGCAAGGGTGAAAATGACCTTTTGGGCCCTCCTCAAGCCTATTTATAGGCTCCAAACCCTAATTTATTCCCTCCACACCCTAATTTCCTCCATGACATGTGGTAAATTCACTCACCTTGCCTAATTTCACATGTTCCTAAGCCTACCATTTTATTTTTTTTCCTCTTTTTCCCATTTTCTTCCTAAACACACGTTCTTTTCTTCTCAACCCACCTTTTTCGAGACCTCGCCCGAATTTTTTTTTTCAAATTTTTTTTGGTCAATCTCTCAAGGGGGCATCACCTCATATATCAACCTATTCTACTGGGGAAAAAAAATTAACTTCTTTGATGCAAGATCACTTTGGATGTTGCATCAAAGAGGGGGAAAATGTAGACATCACAATTCTAATATCGTAACTTTGAATTAATTAAAATTCTAAATTTTAATTAACTCCCCCATTCTACCTTATGATTAATTAAATATTATATTATCTAATTAATTATTCCATTTTATCTCGTAATTAATTAAATATTATATTATTTAGTTAATTACCTCATCTCATCCTAGAATTAATTAAATACATATTATTTAATTAATTATTTCTAGCCTACCTTACAATTAATTAAATATCACATTAATTAACTATCCTATAGTCTTCCTCAAATTAATTAAATATTGCACTATTTAATTAATTTAACCTTAGTCCATATTCTTTCTAATCTCTAATCTCGATTAAGCTAATAAATCTATGATAAATTAACTTAGTCCATATCCTAATCATCATTAACCTTTTCTCTAATATTTTTTCTACTTAATCCTGATTAAGTTAATAAATCTATGATTAATTAACTTAACTCATCCCCTAATTATCATTAATATTTTTTGTAATTTTTAATTCTTCCCATTCCCCCAAACTTGGAGACATGTGACATGTGTTGCATGCACAAGTCACCATCAATCTCCAAGTCATCCTTTGACCTCTCTTCTCATTGGATGCTCACACATGTGTGAGATCCTCTTCCCCATGAGAGCCACCCTACACTTTCCATTTATCACAACTTGTCATATGGTCAAAGCCTACTCATCTTACAACTTTCCATATTTGTTTCCACTTGTCACTTTATTGTTCTTCCCAAGATGTGCTCACACATGTGTGAGGACACCTTTCTCTCTTCCCCATTCCACATGTCATGGTCGCATGCCTCCACCTTGTGACACTTGTCATAAGGCTAACCCTTTCCATCTCATTCAATCTCAACCATCCATTTTGCATGAAGATCTTGACCCTCCGTTTCTCCATCAAAAAATCTATAATTCAAGGCTCTCATCCAATTTTAATCATCACAATTGAAGCTAACTAAATTATGCTAGAAAAATTACTTAGAGCAATCCACAACACTATCAAAAGAGCAAATCAACAAGTTCTTGGGTGTAAACTTAGAGCTCAATCCATGGAGAAGGAGAATTGAAGGTATAATGTCATTTTGTATGCATTTACCTTATGTTTTCATTGATTTTTTCTTCTAATTGCTTTCCCCGTCTTCATATGTATTTTTTGTTTTTCAAATTGATGGGTTTCTATATGTTTAAATGGATTCAAAACTTTCAAGCTTGATTTTATAGGTTTAACATGTTAATCAAAATAATAGATCTATGAAGACTATTATTTAGGGTATTCTAGATGAATGAAATTTTATATTTGCATGTGTGGTCCATGTAAGGAAGCTAAGGTAGTAGAAAAAATTCCTACACTAATCTTGAGAGAAGGATAATGCAAAACTTTATAGATCTTTACAACAATTACAAAAAATTAAACAAAAAGAAACATAAATAACATGCATACCACAACACAATGATTTACGTGGGGAAAACCCTTTTAGAAGAGAAACCCCTT
This sequence comes from Sequoia sempervirens, assembly GCA_007258455.2. NCBI lineage: Eukaryota > Viridiplantae > Streptophyta > Pinopsida > Cupressales > Cupressaceae > Sequoia > Sequoia sempervirens. Next base: position 1,269 of record VDFB02293288.1, on the reverse strand, counting down.
TTAGAAGAGAAACCCCACACTCCAAAATATGCCCAATATATTATTCAAAAATCACAAAGATTACAATATACTTGCAGAGAAAGCTTCTCATAGGAGTATCACCAACTAGAATCCAGAGGCAACATGACTATTATCAGACTCTCAAAATACATCACAATACACAACTATAATATAATTGTAGACATGTAAAATTGGCCTAACACCTATCACATACCCTATATGACATTTTCACATCATTAGCATCATTATCATCAATCACTGCATTTCACATCAATAGGATCAAAAACCCTAATTTTGCCTATTAATTGAATAATACGACAATATTTAATTAATTCACTTTCTCATCATTTTTGACTAATTACATAAATTACATTTATTTAACAAAGTCCTAAAAACCCTATTTTGCTATTAATTGAATAATACGACATTATTTAATTAATTCGTGTTTCATCAATTTCGAAAAATTAAATAAATTTCATTTATTTAATAAAGTCCTTATATCACTTTATTTCTCATGATTAATTAAATAACACCAATTATTTAATTACGTCGCTAAATCACTTTATTCCCCTAAGTCGATTAAATTATTAAATCATAATAATTTAATTAACTCACTTCCCCTCCAAATTCGAATAAATTGAATAAACTATTTGAATTATCATCAAAAATCAAATCAAACTAATGCAACTTTGTTTGCAAAAGTCAAACTTGATTTGCACGTTCAACTCCAAAAAGGACTAATTAATTAAATCAATTAATTGAATTATCCTCACTAACTTTGAGCAAATTGCTCTCAACATGATTTCTCACCAATTTTCTTCAATCTCACAAATCACTATGCATAATTTCATCAATCCCATTGAAGGTTCAAATTGATTTCTTCAATTTCATGAATTGTTCCACCTATTTCATCAATTTCACAAATTGCTCAACAACATTTCTTCAATCACACAAATTATGTAATCTATTTTGCACAGATTATTCATGTCTAAATCCTCTCAACACCTTTCGACCGTTGATCAAGATATCCTACTACGTGATCCTAGTTGTCCATTTCAAATCACAATTTCTATATAACAAACATCTTTCCTCACAAAAAAGGATTGAAGAATCAACATCATTTGCACAATGAAGTATTTCCAATATTCCTAATCACCATTAACAAAGCTTCAACACATCTTCCATCAACCAACACACACAATGCATCAAAGCTTCTTGCACGCAACAATGGAGGCTTCACAATGATATGAATAATCTGACATCATGCGA
>VDFB02293287.1:0-40834 GCA_007258455.2 Sequoia sempervirens | reverse complement strand
TTACTTTGGATCTTCTCTCTTTGTCCCCCATTTCTCAGTCAGACTCTAACCTTTAGGCTTCAATTTCTCCCAAAACTAAAAGAGGGAAGAAATATAATAAGAGAAAATGAATCTAGAAATTGTTGTGGGTCTTCAATCAACATTGGAAATGAACCTTCAATCAACTTCTAGGAAATCTATGGGGATAAATACCCCCCCTCAATGTTGGCAGTGTGATTATACTGTGAGGAAAAAATCCTTAGGAAGAATTGAAAAGAAGAGGAGAGAGGAACTCTCAACTTAAGGAAAATGAGGGTCCTTTCTTGAAATGTAAGGGATTAAATTCCCCTAACGAAAAATGCCTAATTAACCATCATTTATTGGGAACTCTTTTTTATATCATTCTTCTTTAGGAAACAAAATTTTATCATGCCAGTCAACAATGAAAACTTTCAGCTCTTGGAATGATTGGGACTCGATAGTTTCTCCTACATTTGGTGCTTCAGGGGGATTATTCATACTCTGGAATAAAGTCTTTCTTAAATTTTACCTATTAGAAAGAAAGGAAAACTGGATAAAAGTCTTTGCACGATGCTTAAAAATAAACTTGCATTTTTTAATTTACAATGTTTATGGTCCTTGCTCATTGGCTGGTAAAAGACAAATTTGGAGGCAAATTTATGCAAGATTTGAGAATGATCCACTAATTCTTAAGATTATAGTAGGCGATTTCAATGCTATCAGAAGTTATTCAAAAAAAATGGATGGTATAACTCCCCCATATACATTGTTAGAATATTTTAATAGCTTCATCTTATCAAATAACTTATATGATTGTCCTATCAAAAATGGAATGTACACTTGGGCAAATAGATGTAAGGATTTCTATCAAATTGCAGAAAAACTTAGTCATTTTTTTCTTTCAAAAAATTGGTTGGCAACACCTTGGGATTTTTTTTTATCATTCATACTCTTTTGGGTTCTGATCATTTTCCAATCTCTTTTCCCTTTTTTGATGTAAAAAGTAAAATTAAACTTCCCTTCAAATTGGAGGTTATGCGATTCAGAGATCCATTTTTTTGGATTTAATAAGAAATTGGTGGCTATCCAATCCATTTTTTAGGGGAACAAGAATGTTCCAACTGAGCAAAAAGTTACACCTTCTTAAGAGTAAAATCAAGGACTAGAACTTTAATCACTTTAAAAAGATTTTTTCAAAAAAACTTCGGTTATAATTAGAGTTGTCTGCTATTTATGAAGAATTCATCAAGAAGGGAATGGATGGTTCTCTCTTTTACCAGGATAAAAAGCTAAAATCCAAATTAGAAGAGGTCCTAGCTTGGGAAGAATGCTACTAGAAACAAAAATCCAGAGAAACTTGGTTGAATGAAGGATATAAGAATACTAAAATTTTCATGCCTCAACCAAGTTACGTCAACAATCAAACAAAATTCTCTCAATTACTTCATCTTCAAGATCTACTCTTACCTTTACAAAGGATTTTTCCTTTGAGGCGGTAAATTATTTCAAAAATACTCTTTCTTCAGGTGCTCAATATAATTCTCATGGGGAGAATGAGATACTCGACAATATCCCGAAACTTATAAAAGTTGGTCATAATAAAATGCTAATGTCTAAATTCTCTCTTGAGGAAATTAAAAATGTAGTTTTTTCCATGGAACCTGAGAAAGCTTTGGGTCCGAATGGGTTTACAATTCTTTTCTTTCAAAAATGTTGGGATATTGTGGGCTTTGATGTCCTTCTAGCCTTAGAGGAATCTAGAAGATACAAAGATGTTTTAAAGGATTTCAATTTTACATTCATTACTCTCATTCCCAAGGAACCTACTCCTTCCTCTTTTCATGATTCCAGGTCTATAGCTCTTTGTAACTTAATTTATAAGATCTTCACTAAAGCTATAGCCTCTAGATTGGAAAAAGTATTACCTCTTATCATCTCAGAGGAACAAAGTGGTTTTGTTCCTAGGAAGGATACCCTTGAGGGTGCCATTGTGGCTCATGAGGTTTTGTATTCAGTCTCTTTTGAAAAATCCCTAGCTATGATTTTGAAACTATACATGTTAAAAGAATATGACAAGGTTAATTGGGAATTTTTAATGAAGATCTTGAGAAATTTGGTTTTTCTCAAGCTTGGTGTAAATGGATTCATTCATGCTTCTCGGGGGTAAGATTTTTAATTCTGATCAATGGTTCTCCCCATGGCTTCTTTTCTTCTTCTTCTTAGTCTCCTCCCCCCCTGGCTTCATCAAATTAAACTTTGGAACCTCTAGGGGTAATCTGAGGAAATCAAGTATTGTTATTTTGAGAGACTGGAATGGAAATTTTATCAGAGCAACTTGTGAACAAATTTCAGAGGGCACCAATAATGTGGCTAAATTCAGAGCTTTGAGTCTTGGTCTTAAATTTTCAATAACCTTTCAATATCTCATCTTTTTTATTGAAGGTGATTCAATCACAATAATTTTGGCTTTAATAAATAGGGATTCTCCTTCATGGCATCTAAAATATATTTTTGATTTTATTTTTTTACAATTGGATGAATTTCCAAGCTATACAATTGCTCATTGTTTTAGAGAATCAAATGTTGTGTTGGATCTCTTGGCCAACAAAGTTATTGATGTGAATGTTCCCCCCAATGAATTCTCATCAAATGAATGCAAATTACTCTTTCAAGATTTGCAAAAATCATAAGGTGTTTATGGTATTCTTTCATGCTCCTTTGGTGTTCACATTACTTTTCATCTTGGGGTGGCAATTTGAATTATTTAGTGAGTGGGAATTTTTATCCCCTGCCATAATTATTATTTTAGTATTCAAAGTTTGGCATTCTTGGTCGGCATTGATTTCTTCTCTTGGCAATCACCGACCTTGTTCTCACATGCATTTTCTTGGAATTCATTTTTCCACATTTTGAGTATCAAGTTCCAAAGGTCCTGATAGGGTCTATTTTCAATTTATTTTTGACTCCACTAGGAATGTGTTAAACTTGCCACTTCCATGGATAAATTGGTTACTTGTACCTTATGTTTTTCATTCAGCTAATTTTTTCCTGTATTCGAACATTCTTAAGGTATATTTAGAGTTTTAAATTTGGCATTTATTGTATCCTATTAACCTAGTCATTGTTGCTTTGGCAGCGGTCCAGAAATTTGGGGCCAAATTTGGTAATGATTCTTCTTTGTTTTCTCTAGCACCTAACCACAAGAACTAGATCTCGTGATTGGACTTTGGAGGAAGCCACATTTTGTTTTAGTAGATTTTTTGATCCAATTGAAATCTCCAATATTTTCCTTCTTTTCCAAGAAGAACACTTTGAAATTCAACATTATTCAAGAGTACACATCTTCTCTGGTTCACTAATTGCTATTGGAATCAAGCAAGTTAAATTCTTCATTCCGGCTATGGTGGTTCCCATTCTATGCTCTATTTGTTGGATCAACGTCTTTTAGCTACCTCTGCTTTTGATATTGGGTCAAAAATGGATAAATTTTTCAAGGTTTTGGTGCCTCCCCGCATCCATGAAGTAAGATTTGACTGTCCCTATATAGAGGAAAAGTTAAGACAATCATTCTCCTTTGAATGCAAGAATTTTTTTGACTCAATCCAAATTTTCTTGGGCTTCAATTGGCTTGACATGCACACAATGGTTCTTCCATATAAAATGGCCTCACAATTCATATATAATTTGATGGATATCTTAGGAGACATAGAGATGGTCAAATTCTTGGTAGGCACTTACCTGTTGGACCATGTCTTCCCACTCTCCACACTCCAACAGGATTTGGAAAAATATGACATTTTGTAGGGTTCAAGTTTGGTTGGAGGCATCATTAGCAGACAACATCTACTCAATGACTACCACCCTTCAAAATTTCTCTAAGTAATGTCTTATGGTTTGCTCAATGAAAATAACAGTGAGTTTAAATTTTGTCTAAGACTCTTATCTCAACAATATGAGAATTTTGTAAGTGACCCAATTTATATGTTGTTCAAAGCAATTCGTCTATTGATTCAACATGCTATTGTGGAGCCACATGAAGAACCTCACTTTCCTCCACCTTTTGATATTACTTCATCTAAAGTAAGTACAACTTGAGGATTTTTCTCTCTTCTTCTCACTATTAAAATTTTGATCATGTTTCGTTACTTTTACTCTCTGATGGTTCCTCTATAGTTTGGAAGAATATTGCCTTTGGTATCATGTTGCAGGTCTTTAGAATTTTGAGTTGGAAGCATTATGTTATTCATGGCCTCTCCTCCTCCACTTGTTGGTTTTATGGTCCCTGTGCAGTCTCTTCGATTTTGCAGTGATTCTCTCTCTTCTTTGGATGTATCTGTAGGATTTTGTATTTTCTCCTAGATCATTCTTTACATACTTTTGACTCGGCCTAATTGGCTTGATTTTGTAATACTTGAGTTTCATTTTGCTTATTTTTGGTAGCTCATTATCTTTTTGTAATACATTTCCTTATCAATATAATTTGTGCCTCAGCCACCTTTACCAAAAAAAAAGTATAAGAACATTAAAGTGATGTAGGAGCATCCAGGCGCAACACTAGAAGAATTTGGCAAATAAATAACTATGTGACTAAAACTTTTAGTCACATGACTAAAACTTTTAGTCATGTGACTAACACTAGTAATATTTGGAAAATAAATGACTAATTTGGTCATTTATAAGTGACTAATTTGGTCACTGGGTAAAATCACAACTAAATGACTAAATAAATAACTAATATCAGACAAATAAAAATGACTAAATTAATGACTAAATAAATTACTATTACTCCTCTATTGTTTTTTCTTTCGAATTTGATCATAATCTATAGAGCTTAAGCCCCCCTCGTAGGATCCCTACGTAAGCAAGCCATTTGATCGCCTAGGTTGCTTGGTGTACCAAAAATACCTATTGCGTGGAAGGCATTGCCTCTCGCTACAGTATTAAGGCCTTCACATATTTTATATTTTTTTTTAACATTTTACATTTTCTTTAGCTTTATTTACTCCGACATGTTAATGAATCGGTAATATTTTAACTTCCTGTGATTTGAAGCCCTGACAGTTTTCCGCATTTGTGTTGGCACGCGCATATCAAATGTATCAAAAAGGCAATTTGATCAATTTCACTAATAAAATGTAGTTTAAACAATCGAATTTGCATTTTTGGGGTTATCTGCAAACTACTTTTAACTGATAATGCATATATGTATAGTGCTTCAGCGGAATCCATGGATAGGATGCAACCCAAGGAATCAAAGTCAGTAATTAGTATTCCCACTTAGTCCGGCCTTAGTAGGAGTCAAAGAAGCATTTTAAAGGCCCTAAATTTTGATTTATCCCTAAATTTATTTCATTCCCATTATTTAAGCACTTAGCCTTATTTTTAAACTAGCCCATACAGGAGAATTTAAAATTTGCACATCCATGCACAGAGCACCAATTTCTCAGCGCAATCCCTTGGAGCCTCCTTTAAATTTTTAAGTGAGTACTCCCACTCCCTCTCCTATAGAATTGCTCTCTCCCCTCGATCTCTCTTTCTTTTTCCTAATCTCTCCAAAGATCAATTAAACTATCAATTTTTTTATATATTAATTTATTTTATTTTATATAAGAATATATTAATTATTAATTATAATAATTTTATATTTATATTTTTTATTTTTTATTATAGAATACAATATATAATAATAATATAACCCTATAATAATAATATAACCTATATATACTATTAAATATAATAATATTTAATATTTTTATATTATATATAATTTAATCTTATTACTATTATATTAAATATATATAGTATATTAATTATATTTTATATTATATATTATATTAATTTTTTATGATTAAACAAATCTTAAATGTTCGTCATTTTTTGGGTTTCTTTTCACCATTTTGTGCTAATTTTCCTGCCACTCCTCCAAACTCTTCCTCGCTAGTATTGACCTTTCACTTCTCCAATTTGGCAAGCTACAGCCTGAAAATAAGGTTTAGAAATAAAAATTACCTCCAAGTTCCTAATAATGTGCACATTTAGGTTTTGACATTATGGCATCTTTTACCCTACACAGACTGGGGCACATTTCTTTTAAGTATGTCCATACCCTATTCCAAAGCTCCCATTTTCACGTAGGGAGGATGCTTGCAAAGGAAGAGTATATACTGGCACAGGTGGTGAATGACATTTTCTGTTTGGCACAAGCAGCCTAAAAGTGGGTTTTGACATTCGTGTTTCACCAAACACTGATGTTGAATCTTTGGAAAAATGAATTGTAGAAGAATGGGCACTTGGCAATATGACATTTCAAGTTTGAAGATCACTATTGAATATTTCCTTCACTCTTTATTGTGTTATATGTCTGATTTTGATGTATTTTTATGTTAAGTTATGAGATAAAGTTCTGTCAGTGAGGGTTTGATCAATCTGTTGTTAAGCTGAGACTAGTTTGTAGCAAGATATGATTTTATAAAATTGTGGAAAACCAAATCAATATGCATCTCAAGTAAGATACTAAGAAGGGATAATCAAAGACATGGTTTGTCAAATGCAAAAAAAAATGTCTCTCTGCATTTAATTAGGGATATTAGAGTGGTTAATCAAATAGGTTAACTTAAAAGTACAAGCCTCTTTAGCTCATGGTAAAAGGACGATAAATTTTCCCAAAATATTTTGTAAATAATTCAGTTGGTGCAAAATAATTGATAGTTCTCCAACCTTGCAGGGCAGAGGTGGCTTGATACTGATTAACAAAAAATAACTACCTCTCTCTATTATATACATCATTTTAATGGGCACTTGATGTTGGAGCTTTTAACTGTTCACTCAAATCCAAGTATGTAAATTGGTGTTAGTTACTACTAGGTATGTTTGTAGATATTTTAAATCATATTCTAATGGATGAATCAATCAAATCAAAGCTATCAACATAGATTTTCTTCGATCCTTGTTCCAAAGTGACGGGTGGGCAAGATGTTGAAAAAAGTTGCAAAGTTTGACTTCACACTTGCCAATACAATATCCATACAATATCTACATTATGTGTTGAATTCTGGAATACATTCTGCATACCCATACAATATCTTTCCCCAACCTAGCCGTCTCCTCCAACAGCCCGTCATTGCTAATAAACAAATAGCCCCTACTCTAAAATGGGAAAACCCTATTCATTACCTACAACAGTTACATTTCCCAAAAATGGAAGACACAACAAAAATTCTATTTTTAGAACTGACAAGAAAATGGGAAATATTCAGTATTAATTTGTGTATCATACATCAAGAAGGAATTTTGAAAGGCACAATTTTAGTCTAATTCATGTAACCCTTTTCAAGATAAATCTGTCAATTTTCTCTTCATTGATATAATAAATGTTGCATTTCTCTGCTCCTAAATTTAAAATATAACTGTAGATTATCAAGCCTTCAAAATACTAAAAAAGTGGTTATCTTTTTCTCAGTGATGAACCTTATAGAAGGTATATTGCTGATTCTACTTACTGCTTACTCTTCTTAGCTACATATAATCTCTAAACCACAGGAATCTCTCTCAATCATACCAAATTTAATAATGAATTAATTATTATCCATCAATAAATTCCCATAATGGACATCTGGCCCTTCTCATTCTAGAGGAGGGTTAAGATTCTAGGTTGTTGCTAAAATGTAAATCCAAACTAAAAACATACTGAAGAAGCCACATTGCCCTTTTCTCAAGACAATCCTATGCTCCTAGATTTATAAAACTCAAGACACTTTGCTGAAGCTGATAAAGAGCACCATGAACATGTAATGACAAAGATCATCATCAATAAGATGGACCCTCTTAACACAAAACACCACCTGTGACCTCATAGAAAATTGATTGGGATCTCCTTGGTATTTAAGGGTTTATGGCTGAAAATCTCCTCTATATAGTTGATGCATAGAGACATCCTTTCTGGAATTAAATAAGTTGTTTCAGAAAGATAAAGTTTGGTATATTTTCAAAAAAAATTAATAGCTTTAATATAAAAATATTCTCTGTAAGAATCGCAAATACAATGCTTTGAAAGTTCTAATTTGTTTCATTGCATATTATGCCAATGCAAATTTCATCAATCAAGTTTCTGCATTTTGTTATCTTGTATATTGTTAAGTGAAGTGGAAAAGATATTAGCTAATTTATGATAGTTCATGGGATCATTTATCTTTTGTATTTATGAATTTGCATGCTTTGTAAATTTTCCCTTTGAGTATCTTTTGTATTGATTCAATAGAGGAAATTGTGAGAAGCTTCAATAGTAGCCGACACAAGCACTTTTAGGATCACGAGGAGCACTTATAAAAAAATGATTACAACTAGAGCACACTTTGTCCAAATTCCAAACCTAGAGCAGAAGCTCCATACAAAGGCAAGTTGTTGTATTGACTTCTCTAAACATTCCAATTTATGATTTTTTTTTCTTTTGACTTTCAAGTGTGTGCCAACTTAGATAGCATAAAGATGTATTTTTTAAAATTCAGCTACTCCAATTATATTGGTTATTAATTTGTGTCCTCATTAGTAAGAAGTAGAACCATATATGTGTCTAGGAAAGTTCTGTTTGCAGAAGGAATGGCATTGTTCAATTGCAAATGCAATTAATGGAATATCCTTTCTAACAAAAACTCTTGATGGATATGTTCATATTGGGATATAAAAGAAATATCAAATTGGAATAGTCTTATTATGATCTCATGGGCTCAAGATCTGATGACAATACACTCTGGAAAACAGTTGTTTGCAAGCCATGCACTGATAGTCCAATAATGTATGTTTTTCTCATCTTTATTGCTTCAGACTACTATGATCAATAATGTAGGAAGCTCTATGGACTAAACTGTTTTACTTTGTTGAATAAGGAAACATTTTTTTGTGTTGTATTTAGATGAATTTCAGCCCCAAGGAATGCCATGGAAGGGAAAAGTCATGTAACAATTATTCTATTTGGTTGTTTTATGTTTTGTAATATTTTATGACCTGCTTCTTCTAACCTGCGTAGTAACTTTCATTTTGTAATTATATGTAATGCATTTTCATTGGAATATGTTGCTTTTTGTTCCTTTTCCTTTCATTGTAAAATATAAAGGAATGGCGTAACTTTTTTATTTCATTGGCCAGCTTAATTAAGGATAAAGGGATTAGCATTTCATATCTTAAAACATATAAATACCAGAAATATGGTATGTCTTTTTAAGCATCGGATTTATATGATTTTGCAACATATGGAACCCCAAACAAAACATTTCTTTCTTTAAATTCATGTATGTTCATGGTTTGAATATGCTTCTTGCCAAGAGTGTAGATACTAGCCATGTATTTTGATCATTAAAGTAGAGTTCTCATTCATCTCCCACCTTTTATTTGATGCTTGTGCTGAATTTTAGAAGAAAGCTTTATCGTACATTAACTTCCCATGTAGGGAATATTCCAAACTAAAGTTGCTTGCAATAGTGCTTTAGCACTTTGCATTGTTTAATTTATATTCATCTTTGTGAACAAAAATTACAAAGACCACAACAAAAATTCATGTACAAATTTTTGAAAAAACATAATTCTATTGAATCTTGATGCTAACAGTTTCTTACTTATCATCCTAAGGAGTAGGTTATCCTTAATCACTCATTCTATCCTGCTTAACATAATCTTTTAATCCTTTGACCCAAATATCAATTGCACACTAGCATGGTGTGCCTCATAGCTTGGCATGTCTTGTATTAAAGTATTGGTTTTCCAAGGGGAAATGTATTATAACTTTCATATACAGTCTTATCTTATTAGAATGATTTCTTATTGTTATTCTTGAATAGTGATGTATTTTGTTTCAGTGGCTTTACTCCCTTTACTGCCCTGTTTCTGGACCGAGACATAGAATTACAAACTTAAACTTCCATTTCCCACACTTAAATCTTATTCATTCGGTATAAAACTTAAACAATATGAAAGAAGATGCCACCAAGATTAACTCCACTAATTTTTAGCAAATTTCAATGGGTAAATCGAGAGAAACACAAAATTTACATGTCTTTCATTACCCTAATCAGGGTTTTGATAGTTTTCAGAAAATTGACAATATCTTCCTCAAATCGAAACCAAATTGCATGAGATCAGTTTTAAATGGAAGGTGATTAACTAATTCAGCACTTACAAACATTCTAACTTGATTCTATGCCCGTACAAGGCCGTACAACATTAAAGAACAGAGAATTTCTGAAGAAAAATACATAAAACAAAGGTTTCTTTATTCCTTCTCCAAAATTTCAATCACCCACGAGTACAAGAATGTTTCCAAGGCCTTTTTGAAGGAAATACAACATGAATCTTGAGTTTCTAACTACCTCCAATGATGAAAACCACCTTGACCTTTCACCTTCTCCATTTTACGCCTTTTTGTAATTTAGCATTTTTGCAATTTGTATTAACAACTTTTACATTTTTTGCATAATATGACATAAAAAACCTTAAATGACCTCATAATGACCCAAATACATGCAAAATGACTTATTTAACCTTATTGCAAGGTAAATACACCAAATTTGATCAATTAACAAGAATGTGCATGATGGAAACATGTTGTAGTCCTGATGCTCCTACATCATTTTTTTAGTAGCATATTCAATATTGTGATTTGAGTACTTGGGTAACTTTTATCACTAACGGAGTATCAATAGCTTATACTGATATTTCCCTTGGAAAATGCTTCTAAGTTATGCTTTATTACTCCAGTACACTTTTTATGGAAAAACATTGTGGCTTAAAAATGTTGTGGTTTCTACCTGTATTCTTCTTCTTGAATTTATTATTTCTTGGTTGGAAAGGCACTCTTAAGATCAATGCATGCCAATTTGCAAAGTAAGGGTGTTTGTTTGTTTACATGAGTGTGTACATGTGCAAAAAGTATATGCATCATTTTTTACATCTAGAATAAATGCTTGCATAATTGAATGACTTTGAGCACTTGGGATTCGGTCCTGCTTACTTGTGTGTGACCCCATAGTTTGTCTTTTTGGCTGAGGTATGGAGTGCTAGATTTCAATGCCAAAGTATGGTTTCTATGGGAGAGAGTTGGACCAAGTCCCAAGGATAGGGTGCCTGAGTATGGTTTCTAGGTTTTTTTCATATTTCATTTTTTGTCAGCCCTTTCATCAAGTCTTATGTCTTTGTACATTGTCTTTTTTGTACTAGAGATGCATACTTAATAAACTAAGCATTTGAAGTCTTTTTTTCTGGTAAGAACTTGACACTTGGGAGCCTTCTAGTTTCAATTGGATGATTTATTATGTGGTTTTGGGATGTTATGTACTGCCTTCCTCGTGTTACTCCTAGTTTGTTTCAAGGAATTTCATGTTCTATTACACCAGATAACGTGAGACTTACATTAGTTGTTCCAAAAAGTTATATGAAAATCTTTCCCTTTAAAGGCTATAAAGATTAACATTTCAACCTTTGACCCCAAGAGACAAAGAATTTACCTCTTTAAGCTCAAGTAATTTTGGATTTAAAGTGTAGAGCTAAATCTCAATTTTCAGCTTCCTAAGATGAGTATAAAAAAATCCTGATAAATGGTTGCCTTGCATCTTATCTTCCAAATAAAATCAAAGGAAAGCAATCATATCATATATGTTAGTGTTAATTTATCTAACAACAAGAGTTGTAGAGCAGCGAAGTTCCTACCAAGGTGTACAAGAATATTTTTATTCATGATTTTTGTGTATGCATTGATTGTTGACTTATTGTGTTCTTGCCATATTTAAAAATATATTCTTTAGAATCAGTCCTCTCCATAGTTGTAGGGGTAGGATGTTGCATAGTATTAGGGGTAGGCTACAAAGAACTAGAGACAACCTCCTCTACAAGAGCAACAGCCTCCGCCATTGCAAATTGAAATAACACATTGTTCTGTATATCATTGGACTCTACAGATAGTTCCTATTTTTCATTGGAGTTGTGCCATAAGGAGAATATTTCATAACAAATACCATAGTTTCCAAATTTGAAAAACTCAATCTGATCTAAAGGCCAAAAAAATTAGGAGAACCATAATGTTCAAAAAGATTCAGAGAAATATCTGAAGTAGTTGAAAAATCCAGACCAAAACATATTTGTTAACAATTCTTAACTTCCTTTTATTGCATTCTTGGTTCAATTCACCCGCCTCTGTCCACTTGTTACACTTGTTATATGATCAGCTCTGCTTGTTACAGTTGTTATAGAATCCTTCCTCTGATATCTACAACTACAATCTAAGTTATGATTGACAAGGAAATAATAGAGGAGAGAACTTTTTAACTTTCCTCTCTAATGTCCAACATGCTCAGCAATAGAAATGGTGTTCAAGAGGGAGATAATTTGATGGGCATAACCTATATTAGAAAGAATACATGCCTCCTTAAACTATAACCCTACAGTAAAAGACCACATAACTTGAAATAGCAATTGACCCCTTTGTCCACTAATAATAATAAAAGATCAAGACCTTTGAGTCAAAGTCTTGGAGTTAGCCCTAAGAACTATGCACAAGGTTATATTATTGATTTGAGATCAAAAATAGATTCCAACTAGTTGGACGTAATATATCCCAATGATGGACAATAGTATAGACAACAAGAGTAAAGAGCTTGCCCATTGCTGTAGGACAGGCAACAATCCTAGCCAAATAGGGACCTTGATATGAATAATTTCTTGAAATTTTCAAATAATCATCCATTCACAAATTGCAGCAGTTCTTTGGTGTGAAATTGCTTTGGAAACTTGAAGCTATGCATGATTTCTATGGTTTATCCATTGCCCAAACAATCAATTGAGATAAGAGTTTACACCTCTTGCGTTCCATAATCCCATAATCACCACAGAAGGCAATTGTCTCTTTTAAGCAGCATGCCCTGTACAAAAGGCCACATATAGGAGGAAACAACATTATGCATTTAGCAACTATAAAAATCTAATAAACATTATCTATGTTGAAAGAGTACTTGACGGAATTAATCTAGCTGAAATGACTTCTCTAGACTCTACCCCTAATTTTCATTATTGCGAAGCTACTAAAATCTATTTGAGATTCTAAAATTAATGCATCCCAATACTCTAACGTACTCAAAGTTGAGAGAGAGTCTATGTTGTTCAACAATACATTCCATCACAATGAAATCTTAAAGATGAACTCTAGCTCATAGACAATAGAGGCTCTTGGTAGAACAAAATAAAGAACTATTATTTGAAACAGATGCATAAACATCTATAGCTAGTTTAGCATATAAAATAGAAAGATAACATGGTTGCAATTGAAGCTCAACAAGATTTTCACATTAGTTTGAAATTGTAGGAACACTTTTAAATTTGATATGTTTATTTATTTATTTTTATAAATTACTAACTGCTTAGATAGAGGTTGAAAAATGGACTCAAGTTTCAGTGACAAACAATGTCAAAACATTATAGAAGAGATCGAAATTGACCTTAGGGGAAAATGGTGGAAGCTCTGACACATTTTCACCGATTTATTCATGAAACTGGATCATCTTTGCTGAGAAATGTTGTGTTACTTTATTTTCTTGACAAAAAATTCTTGTAAATAATATTGTGTTCCAATCTAAGTAATCCAAATCTCTTATTCAAGAAATCAATTTTCTTTTTATAGTAGATAATGAGAAAAATGGCAGAACCTGCTAGTGAAGAAAAAATAGCCTTTAAAGATAATTGTTGCCTCTTTGACTGAAAGTCAAATACAAATTTTCTACAAGATCATTTTTGGTTTCTAGTAAAAACAGAGTCTTGAACTGAATCCTCTTTGACTAAAAGCCAAATACAAATTTCCTACAAGATCATTTTTGTTTATGATAAAAAACAGAGTTTTAAACTGAATCCTCTTCGACTGAGAGTCAAATACAAATTTGGGACAGTTTTCCTCTAATACTTTGACATATCCCTTTTTCCTTTATTCATCTTGCAACTTCATCTGACTATGAGAATCACTTAATAAAAACTTTGTTTGAAGCCTTTTAGCAACAGTATTTCCCTGGGACATCATTACCTAAAAAACATTAATAAAACATAGCATAAAACTAAGAGAATAAAATGACTAAATAAAAAACAAAATGACAGAAATGGGATGCATAAGTAAAACTGAAGAGTTCTATTTTTCCATAACAAACTATGACATTTGAAACACCAAAGAACCACCATAAAATGGAGTCAAATGTGTGAAATAGATATCATTGCAAAACAACAAATCTGTGGATCTTAATGAAGAGGTCATCTGGATCTTGTACATTGAAAGTGTCACCAATAGACCTGTGACTAAATGTATTTCCATATTCAAATAGAACACAACTATGTTCTGGACATGAAAAGCACCCAACTTCTTCTATCTGAACATTCCCAATGAATTTGTGTTTGAAGAAGCATGCCATTGTTTCTTACATCAATATGGAGATGGATCTCAAATGTAGTTGGCATAATATGTTTTAATTAGAATTTCACCTTTTTCTTGACATGCACATCATGATTTTTTTTAGATTCAGAATGCCTAATTAATGTCTTATTTTTGTGGCTAGTTTAATATTTCTAGATGTTGGAAAAAGACTACAAGGCATACACTTGGCAAATGACAATAGTTTTATAACACATTGCTGCTGCATTTTATCATTACTACTAAATCTTTCCAAACCCAGTAGAAAAGAAAACCATGGAAACAACATTTGTGACAACATTCTAATGCACAAAATCATGGGTACAACAATTACAACAATATTCTAATAGTATATAGATTTAAAATGAAATAACAAACAAATACAAAGATAAAAGTTCAAAATACTATCAATACATACATTAAATTTTAGCATTGAAAAATATCAAGGATAGTTTGCAGTACCTCTACCTTTTACCAGCTTTTAATTGTTCTGTGTGGAGCAGTTTTTGATTTTTCCAAGCAACATTTATTGCAATTGTAATTGGAAACTCGCGGGTAGTAATATGTATGCATGATGTGAGGCATAAACAAACACTCGATTTGAAAGCCAGGACAAGGATTCAAGGCATGTTTCTAAGGCAAGGTCTTACTGCATATCTTTTTTTTCCCATACTCATCGAATAAAAACAAATTTACAGAGATTAAGGATAAATTAATACATTTAATTTTGAGGGAATACCCAATTGTAGTTTGTTGCCTCGGCCTTTCTCAGCTACTCGTTTTATTATTTATAACTAATCATATTTCTTGTGCTTTCCTTTGTTGTGGATATTCATGTTAATTATTTTTTAAGCTTTGTTTGCCTGTTTTAAGTTTTTGTTTCAATATGATGCATTTATTGATTAGATTGCACTTAATATTCTGAAATAAGATTTTAGTTTTTATGTCCTTTGGCCTGGCTGCATCAGTTCTTTTAGTTGTGTGTGACACTATGTAGATGTATAAACTGTCATTTTTCACTATATTGTTCAATTCTTACAATCAGAAGTTAATTCTCGAGCTGTGAGTATTCCTCATATTTTTTTCTTTTCCTTTGTACTGGGTTACAAATTAATCCATAGGTTATGACACTATAGAATACTAGCGATATGGAAAAATACAAAAGAGCACTTGATTGAAGATTCTATCAGAGGGAGAAATGAATATCGGCAGGACAAAAAGCTCAATCCCTCTGATATTTCAATAATACTTAGGCACATAATTCATCGGCGAGGGAAGCAAATTTTGGTGGGACAAAAAGCTCAATCCCTCCGATACTCCGATAAAACTTAGTCACATAATTCATCGGCATGAGAAGTAAATTTTGGCAAGAAAAAAAGCTCAATCCCTCCGATACTCCGATAATACAAACAAAGCTTACAATATTAGGATATGTTTTAGAGTGCTTCATTAATTCAAATATTTTGAGAGCATCCTTGAAAAATCCATTTTGTGCATATCCTGCAATTATTGCATTCCATGAGATGACATCTCTTTGAGGCATTCCATCAAAGAGTTCACATGCCTTATGTATGTTTCCACATTTTGCATGTACATGTCTAACAAAGCATTTCTAACCATAATATCTGACAAAAATTCCCTATCTATTATGCTCTGATGGATGTTCATACCCTGCTCCAAAGCTCCCATTTTGGCACAGGTGGGGAGGATGCTGGCATAGGTTGTGGAATTTGGCTTCACACCTACTAATTGCATTTGCTTGAAAGTTTCTAAAGCCTTTTCAGCAAATCCATTTTGTGCATATCCCGCAATCATCGTATTCCATGAGATGGCATCTCTTTTAGGAATTATGTCAAACAGTTCACATGCCTTGTCTATGCTTCCACATTTTGCATACATGTCTACTAGGGCAATTGCAACTACATCTGAAAAAATTCCTCTATTGTTTATGTAAATTGTAATGCAATAAGGGTTACTGACGTGTGAAGTATGTGCAACCATCATCCACTAAACCTGCATGATTGCATGCACCTAAAACCCAAGAAAAGATTACAATTTTAGGATGTGTTCCAAAGTGCTTCATTAATTCAAAGATTTGTGGAAACTTTTCTAGATTGACCTAGCCACTTTCAATGGAGAAATTATTTGTCAGGGAACTTTTATTTATGTTCTGATAGCAAGTTGATCTTAAGTTGGATATTTTGTGGATTCAGCTTAGGTTGTTATGCTTTCTTTTTGAAACTGAATTTGTGTAATGATCACTATAGCCAGATGCATTCATTTGCTCACTTAATGATGTGATGGTAACAACTATGGTCAATAGCAGAGATCTTCCTGGGATATTTGGTGGTGAGGTAATCCAATGCTGATTATTCACACTCATGTATTATATGTTATGAATGATTTTCTTATATTGATTTCTTCTTAGAGATATGAACTTTCAACTTGTTGTTTTTGTATGTTACTTAACAATGCTTCTATAATGCGAGGGAATTTTGAGGTAGAAGTTAGTTGGGCGTGGCCTTGCATTTATAGCTGTTGGAGGATTTGGTAGGTTATGATCTCTCGTTGTAATAAGAGTTGGAGAATGCTTCATTATCTCTCTGCTCAGTGGCTGTGATACATGCAATTGTGTTGTACAAAGTTGTTTTTAATATTTTTCTTATGAATATATTGAAAAACCCTTTGAATTTCTACTGTATTAAAGGATTATATGTTTATGGTGCATAGTCTATTGTCCAATGTTGTTTGTTGTTGTATATGATGCTCAATTTAAGGAAGCAAAAATAATCTAAAATATAGGAAGAAGTCACTAGCTGATCTTTTTTTTCGATTCTCAAGCCACTTGAATGTTTGTTGTATTTTCTTTTAAAAGGGTGTTTGTACTTTGTAGTATCTAGAGGTTTAGGTAAAAACTAAAAAAAAAAAGACAAACTATAACATGGTGGGCATGGAAGAGAAGATGCTGAGTTATGATATTTTTTTGTGTTCTATTTTTATATGGCCATGCCAAAGTCTTATATGAGTTTTTTCTTTTGGTACAGGAATATCAATTAAGGTTACAAACATACCGAGTGCTCAATTACTGGGTACCAATGGTCATGACGATGGTCCTAGGGTGGGTTCCTTTTAACATCTTAAGATGCTACATTGTACTAATTATTTTTTTCTCATCTCATTTTCTAACACTCTTAGCAACTAAAGCTCTAAGCATTTTCTATCCATTTTGCATACTCTTCATAGTGGTGCATTTTCTTATTATTTGTAGTCATTTTTTGTTCATTCTTAGCATAATTCTTGAAATGCCTAGTGCCTTATTGTTTTATGTTCATATCAATTTTTTTTTCTTTTCAATTTGTAACCTACTTTGTTTTAACCTATTGTAGATTACATCATGCATCAAAGAAGGAACAAAAAACAATTAGTACAATGTTTAGGGAGCCAATGTTTAACCTATTGTAGAATTATGGGTCATCTGACAGTATCATTGTAAGCTATGGAGGATCACAAAGGAGAAAATGTGGTTGTTAGAAGCTCTTTGTTTCACATGGGCATAGTTGTATAATGGAGAAATATCAGTTGAAGGCATTGTTCCAGTTTTATCATAAGTCCACATGCATTTCCTCCTAGATAAATATTTAGAAAGCCAATGGTCATGACGATGGTCCTAGGGTGGGTTCCTTTTAATGTCTTAAGATGCTACATTGTACTAATTGTTTTTTGCTCATCTTATTTTCTAACACTCTTAGCAACTAATTGTTCTTTGTTCCTTCTTTGATGCATGTTGTAATCTACAATTGTTTTACCATAAGTCCACATGCGTTTCCTCCCAGATAAATATTTAGGGAGCCAATGGTCATGACGATGGTCCTGGGGTGGGTTCCTTTTAACATCTTAAGATGCTACATTGTACTAATTGTTTTTTGCTCATCTCATTTTCTAACACTCTTAGCAACTAAAGCTCTAAGCAATTTATGTCCATTTTGCATACTCTTCATAGTGGTGCATTGTCTTATTCTTTGTAGTCATTTTGTGTTCATTCTTAGTATAATTCTTGAAATGCCCAGTGCCTTACTGTTTTATGTTCATATCATTTTATTTTCTTTTCAATTTGTAACTTGCTTTGTTTTAACCTTTTGTAGATTACAACATGCATCAAAGAAGGAACAAATAGAATATCATTGCAAGCATATGACCCTCGGTCTTTTGTTCTAGTTGTAAGAATTATGGGTCATCCAACAGTCTCATTGCAAGCTATGGAGGATCACAAAGGATAAAATGTGGTTGTTAGAAGCTCTTTGTTTCACATGGGAAAAGTTGTATAATGGAGAAATGTCAGTTGAAGGCATTGTTCCAGTTTTATCATAAGTCCATATGCACTTCCTCCTAGATAAACATTTAGATAGCTTTTGAATGTGCCTTATCAAATATAATTGTATCAAGTGGTAGTGTTGTTGATGCTTCACCTTTTAGTCTTATCACGATTGAATCCATTACTAAGAAACTTCACAGTCATATTGCAAATTAGTGTTCTACCATAGTCACTGTAATAGGAAATCTCATAGAACCATTGAAACAGGTAAAGGATGCCATATTGTAAAAATCTAAATGTGCTCATTATTAGATCTTGGCTATATTTTCATTTTAATAACTGTATTTTCATTTTAATAAACATATTCTAAAACCCTTGTTAAAATCTTATTTCCAGTTTGCAGCTCGTCAAATTAGAGAGGTGAACATGCACTCTTTACTTTCATCCGACCATGACCAATGAGATTTCTAGATAGGAAGTTGCTATCCTTCTCATTCGAATCCTTCCAATCTTCTCTCAAGGGCTGTCTAGTTGGAATGGGAGGGCAAGACTTCTTTGAATCAGGCAATATATGTACCACAAATAATATAACTACATTTACTATATATTTTCATGTCTTTTCTCCCTTCAATGTTTGTAGCATTTGTATCGTATCTTGGATTTGTCTTCCACGACAACCAAGAGTGCAGTGAAGGATGTATTTCTTGGATCTTTGTTTATGCAACTGTATGTTGTTTGTAATTCCTTTGGTTATGCAACTATTTGTTGTTTTTATATTTTTTTTTTTCGTGCAATACAAAAAAACATTTGAATATCTATGATATTTGAGTTTTATATGCATAAATTTGTTTGTTGATTATATAGTTTTCTTTCATGTTAATCCAATACAAAAAAAATTTGAATATCTATGATATTTGAAGTTTATATGTATAAATTTATGAGAATTAATTAAGTTAGATTTGATTTATAACTTGAATCATTGATTCACTCAAATAAATGACTAAACCATGACTAAATAAATGACTACTATGAATAAAATAAGTGAATACAATGACCAAATATATGACTACAATGACTAAATATATGACTACCATGACTAAAATAATGACTAAATATATGACTAAAGTAATGACTAAATATATGACTAAATCAATGACTACCATGACTAAATACATAACTAGTTAACAACAATCAATGACTAAATATATGACTAAATTAATGATTAAATATATGACTAAATAAATCACTACCATGACTAAATAAAGGATCATTTAACAACAATCAATGACTAAATTAATGACTAAATCAATGACTAAATCGATGACCAAATCAATGACCAAGTCAATGACTAAATCAATGACTAGATAAATGACTAAAATAGTTTAGTCATAAATTTGGTCGTGTTATAAATGATTGGCAATAAACTACTAATGGTCACGTGACCAAAATTAGTCATTTATATGCAACTTTTAATAGTTTATTTAGGAGTTTTAGGAGAATATGGTTCCATGGTTTTCTCATTATCAGTATTGTGTGGCTTGGTACTTATCATAGTGTAGGTAACATTTTGTTTGGATGAAGATGGTTTATCAATAGCACCTAGGTAACATTTGTTTCAAGGCTTCATCACTTTCAACATACTCCCAGGATGGTGGAGAATCTATATCAAGAAATTTAGGATGTTTTAGCATAAGATTGGTTCTTGGTTTACATGTGATGGTGTTGATGTTTAATGAGTGTCATTGAGTTGCTTTTGTTGTCTTAGAAAAGGAATATCCCAAAATAGTCTTTGTTTCTTGTGTATTAGGTTCTATAGGTACTCATATGCCTTGTTCATTCTTTCCACACCCTTTACCATTGTATCCCAATTTTTTCACTAGTGTGTAGACTTTCCCATAAATTATTTCCATTTCCTTCGAGTTAGGAGGATGTTTATAATATATTTCATCAAAATTCATTGTGTATGTTGTATTTTCTTCCAAAGGAGATGAGGTAGATATTAGGGAAGATTCTTCTGAATTATGAGTGGACATAACCATTGGTTGTTCTTGTGTTTCATCTTCTTTTTGAGTGATTATGTATTCATCCATAAATGAAAGTGTGAATTCCAATGTACCCCAATCATCATCGAGCAATTTAGACACAAATTCTTCTTGTTTATTGGTCTTAAGAGGTTCTATGTGAGATGTTGGAATTAATGTGTATAGAGGACTTGTTCCTTTTTCAAGTTGTAAACAACTCTCAAGCTTGGGGTCTATTTCAACTTGATTAGTTTGGTTGTTATAGACATATTTCATTATCTGATGAAGAGTTGAAGGCATCACATCCATCTCATGAATCCATGGCCTTCCCAAGAGAAGATCATATGCAAGATCATAGGGAATGACATGAATAGGAGTTTGCAAGGTAGCCAATCTGACTATTATAGGCAAAGTGATTACACTGAGCAGTTGTTTTGTAGTATTGTCAAATCCTCTAATAGATAAGGAATCGGGTTCAGTTTGCGATTTATCCACATGTAATCAGTCTAAGAGTTTTACACTGCACACATTAAGGGAGGAGCCATTGTCAATAAGGGTTATTTTGATTCCTATTGTATTATATTGGGAAATGATCATAAATGCCTCATTTTGCTTCTTTAATTCTAGTAGAGGGAGCTCATGTTGATGAAAGGTAATGTCTACATTAATTGTATTAATTCCTTTTATAAGAGCTACCACATCATTTGCATTTTTACCAAGAGGAACCACTATTTGTTGCAATGATGTTTGGAGCATGGAATGATAATTTGGTAAATTTTGAAGATCCCAAAGGGATATCTTTGCGGGAGTATTCTTAATTTGTTCAACGAGATCGTACTCCCTAAGGTGTAAATTTAAGTGAGGAGCACTAGGAAAAATGGGGTTTGGTAAAGGTAAGGATGTTGGATTAGGTTGTTGTGGTTGTGGATTATTTCTAGTGTACTGTGTGTGTGCAACAAAATCATGTTGTGGTGGGTAAAGGGTAAACTTAGGTTTAGGTGGAGGTTGAGGTTGATGTGAAGGTGGGTAAAGGACAAGTTGAGGTTGAATTACATTGCCATCTTTTGTTTTTGGTTGCTCACAAAAAACCTTAGTGGATGGCGTTAGTGAGATGAAGTACTCAAGGGATTCATCTAACATATCAAATTAATCACTACTAAAAGGTTTGGGAGATAAATTTTCGTTAATTGGTTTAGGTTTGTCATCACAAGCCTTAGTGGATGAACTTAGTGAGAGGAAACCTTGTAAGGTTTCATCTAACCTATCCAATTCATCACTACTAAAAGGTTTGGATGATATGTTTGTCCTAAAATGAAGCATTTTTTTTATGGTTCAATTGATGTTGTGAAGTTTTTGTTTGTTTTTTCTGATGAATGTGATCTAAATGAGCTAGGAACTAATGCTAAAAATGAACATTGAAAAAATCTAATGTGATCTATAATTGCCATTAAAATAAATGATACTAATGCTAATGATTTGAGTTTAACAAAAAAATAACTGAACAAAAACAAAATATGAATTGCAACAAATAATAAGTGAAGGAATTGGAAGCAGAATGCAGAAAACATTGATGCAAAATGTGTACAGGGACTAAGTCACCCAGGATGGTGAATTAGTCCCAATAGGGAAATTTTTTAAGTTTTTTTGAATTTTCTGATGGATATTAATGTCTTATGTACTATACCATGCCAATCTATAGCGAAAATTCAAAATTTCACTATTGTACAAGGAAATGAAATGCAATAATGCAAGCTTAAATGAGCTTTCCACTAATGCAGTTTTGAAAACCCTAAGATTTAATTTAAACAATGCAACATCTAATGCAATGCTAATAAAAATGAAACCTAGGATGCTCTTTAAATTAGAAGTAAAGATGTTCAAAAGTTAGGTTCACCAAAATGTGGACACCAATTTTGGTATCCAAGGGTTCCTCTAACACTTCTAGGTTTTTCACGTAAAAAGAGAGGAATTTTAGCCAAAATGCAAATGTCTACACTCAAGATTAATGTAAATGGGATGCAATGTATCTAACTATGACGTACTAATGAAATAATCTAAAAGAAATATGATTTATTGATGCTAAACCTAAGAAATGCAAAGTGCTGGAAAACACATTATGATATACAAAAAGATGAAATAGATGCAATAAAGAACAAAATAAAGATGCTAAACATAAACTATGCACCTAGAAACTGATAAAGAGCAAACTAGAGATTGCAGAGACCTCTGAAATTTTGGAAAATTTTATTTTTAAGCCAACTGGGAAAGTTATGCCAAGCTGGGCAACTTAGTCCCAAATCATGGAAACTGCCCATAAAGCTATTTCTGCCAAATGAGTGTCTAAAACTATGAAAATTCCTTAAAAATCAGTGCAATGGGACTAATTCGCCACTATGGGTGACTTAGTCCACTTTGTATTTTTTGCAAATCCGAAAGTGGAAATGGAAGCCCATAGTCTGCACTCTATTTTCTGTCAGAAATCCAAATTTGAATCTTCAAAAACACCTACAAAACAAAAGATGTTTTTTTTATAATGGGGGGTTTGCCTCAGTCAAACCCCTAGTTGGTGTTTAAATTTTGGGAGAGATAAAATATACATAAAATCCTAGCCCTAAGTGTGTCTAAGACTAGGAATATCTTAAGTAAGAGAAAACCCTATTCTAATGTGCTAGAATAAGATAAGTAAATAGAACTTGAATGATGCAAGACTTCAATCCAAGAAACCCTACAATATTTCAAATGAATTAAAATGGTATGCAAACCTTAAATCTAAAGATAGAGAGAAAATGTAATATGGAATCACTTTGAAAACGAGTCTTTAGGTGTGATTTGATGGCTAGTTGCATCTCCTCAACCCAGATTTCTCCATGCTTCACCATAGGCATCCATGATCAACCCTTTGCAATGTGAGATATTGAACAAAAAGTGAGCTTGAAGACCTGAAAAAACCCTAGTTTGCTGCCCTAAAGCTTCAACTTTGTTGTAGAAAGATTAATGAATCTTCTTGTGAAAGATATTTTTCTCTTGACTCTTGATTTTGCTTTTGTAAAAATGAATAGGAGATGTGAAAAATGACCTAAAAACATGTATTTATAGGCATTAACACCAAATTATTCATTATTTTGACTTCATAGGCTAACATCCCTCAAGATTTTCAATTAGGTCAATGATTTTCCCACTCAAAAGTGGAAAATACCTCAAAAGGGACTAAGTTGCCACCTTGGGTAACTTAGTCCCACCAAGGATTTTTGAGGTGGGTTTCCCAAAATTTGAGTGGTTTGAATGTTTCTTTTTAGGATTTGAGTGATTTGTGACTGAAATAGGCCTTAAAGTCCAAAATCATGAGCATTAGGGGCCTATAAATGTAGTTTTTAAGGGGTGATTGATGTAAGGGTGTCTAAAAAAGGACCAAATTAATCACAAAATTGTCTCTTTCTTCAAGAGTACAATTTTTGGCGACACAAAATCACACACATGTATTTGGAACACCATATATGCCATATGTCACTCATTACTCACATTCCACACACTACTCTTCATGATTCCACTAGCGAAAACCAATCTAATATATGTATATATCCACATCAAGTGTAACTTCAATTAGGTCAGCCTAATTAGAAGTAACACACAAAATTGAACATGTCCTCAAAAAAATTTATTCACATTTCATGCCTTAATTCAAAATTTAATTCACCTCAAGATAGGTCGGGATGGACCTAATATAGACCCCTCATAAGATAAAATTACTTTCTTATCATCCACAAAACATCAAACATGTTAGGTCGGCCCCAAATAAGACCTAAACACAAAAACCTTCATCATTTTATCCAATTCACCACATGTATAATTAAAAAATCAATATCATCTTAAATTCCCACTCAACTAACATCTCATAGCTTATCTTCAACATTGCAACTCAAAATAATTATCCGCAGAGGAATGCGAAATCTCCCACACCCACATGTTGTTAAGAAAATAACTGCAATATATAGAGATGAACTATGTCATTCATATCTTCCAAGATACTTCACATAACGTCACAAAATATTGAATTTATATGTATCTGATGATCATTAGAAATATGTTAGAATCATAGAATGAATTCTCAACTTGTGGAGGAGTGTAGACCCAAAAACTGATACACTGAACCATTATATTATCAAAGGAACACTTAGTCAAATTTATGTATAACTTTACTTTTTGAACCAACTTGTTCTGTACAATTGTCTTCAAGCATACTTCCAAACCATGCTAGAGTGATCACAACAATGTTGACATCAATAAAAACACTAGATCATGCAATATATACATCCCATGCTCATGTTTCCAAACTATATCAACAATGACAAACTTCCAACAATCTTCCCTTTGTCATTGATGGCAACATGCATACCAAAAAAATTCTTAAAAAATTTTCTTTCCTCAAATATCTTACCCAATATCTCACCAAGTATTTCTCCAAGTATCTATCCCCCTTTAACATCAATGGAAAAGGGTGTATTGGTATCAAAAATAATTTTGTGTACCCCCCCTTAGATATATATGTAAATAGAAATAAGTGGAAGAATGTGCTAACTCCCCCTTAGTAGGTTAACCAAAAATATCCTATATCATCCGCATACATCCAAAAGAATTTTAAAACTTGAAAGATGCATCAAAGTAGAAATGGTCAACCTGAAGATGTTGACCCTTGAAGCTTATGGAAGATAACTTTCCACATAGATTTTCCTTCTTCCCAATGTCTCTTTGTTGCTACAAGTGTTCTATGCTATAACTCAAGCTCCACTAAGGTTTCTTCTCCTTCTCCCAAAGTACTAGGATTAAGATTTAGCTTTGAGATTTTGTCAGTATTTGTAAGGGCACTTGAGACAGGTATATGCTTCATCTTCACCAAGTCCCTTAGCTTCCAAAACTATTTTATTATCTCTTCTTTTTGGCTTTGCAAGGTAAGGAATTTGTCATGTAAGTCCATTATGGCAGTTCAGGTCTAATCATTTTTGTCCTGTACTAGATCATAGGTCTTAGATGCATTGCTTATTTGTGTCTTAATTTCATCCATGGCATCTTTTATGCTTTGTGTGGAACCTGACCACTTCATGCAATACAAAAGTAAATTCCTTGCTTCTTCCTCATATGCTTGTACATCCTTCAAAAAATTTGCAACTTTGATGTGCGCAGATGCACGCTTTTTTGTGATATCCAATAATTTCTTCTTTGCAAGCCCCACCTCAACATTTTATCACTAGTTTGCCTCCTTCCATACATAATTAAATAATTTTAATTATTTAATTACTCTCTAAAGTCATTTTCCTCTATTAATTAAAAAATTCTTAATTATTTAATTAATTCACTTTATCTCATTCCTCTTTTGACTAATTTAAATTACGTCACTAATTTTTCTATTTCCCATAATTAAATAAATTTTATTTAAGATTTTTTATTTTTGGATTTTGATTGTGTTTTTATTTTTTTCATCAACGTTTCAGATCACACTCAGTGATCCATCCACAGGATGATAGAGAGAATAAGGAGATGAGAAACATTTATGAAAAAACTCAAAACACAATCAAAATCCAGAAATAACAAATCTTAAGCATTATGGATTGTGGAAATCTCATAGCATTAAATTTTATTTATTTAATTATTTATTTCCATTTTCCTCTATAATTAAATAATTATTTTAATTATGTAATTATTCATTAGCCTTTTCCCTCCCTAATTAAATAATTTTATTTATATAATTATTTCTCATTTCCCTCTTCTATAATTAAATAATTATTTTAATTATTTAATTGTTCATCATTTCTCTCCATCTCTTATTGAATAAGTATTTTAGTTATTTAATATTTTAACACTCCATCCTTCTTCTATAATTAAATAATTATTTTTAATTATTTAATTATTCATTTTCCCTACCATAAATTAAATAATTATCATGTTATTTAATTTGAATTTCTTCTTAGCCAAGCCCTAAATCTCAACTAACTTATTGAGTTATGGTCCATCCTTCCCTATCCTTGTCTCAATTAACCTCATCCATTGATCATTATACCTCATCTTTCAATCCTCACCCTTCATTTGAATTGGGATTTCTATTTAAAAGAAAGCTATCATCTTCATTGCAACCCTACAACCACAATCTTTGAAGTTTTGCTATTTTGATATCTAGGTATCTTGCATCAACATCAAACTTATTGCAAATACATTGTATATTATCTGAGAACAAATAAAGCAAAATGGAGAAGATCAATGGAGATGATTCAACTTTGGCATAGATATTGAGTATTATTTCATCATTATTATGTCATTTCTATGTTCATTTGTGTTTCATTGTTGGATTAGGCTCTTTATTAGCTTGAATTTGATAGTTTTAGGTTGTTGTTATTATTCATTCATGCTTATTCCCCAAATTCTACCCCGATCTACAAGGTCATACTTACAGAAATATATATTTGTAAAGGAATGAAATCCATTTCACATAAATCTAATATTATTAAATAAGAGCTAATAATATTCACATAATTAACTTTTATTTAATCAAGATCTCGCATTTGATATATTGGATTTCATTTTTTTAGAAAATGATAAATAGTTAGTGTTGTTTTCACATAAAATCATTTCATTCAAATATAGGAATTCAATTATCTTTAAGTAATGAATGTGAGCATAGTATAATAGATCTAGAATTTGATTTGGATTTATCTCAATCCCTTTATCTTTAACCCCATGAATGTGGAATTGATAGTACAATACATAAGATCAACCTAACACAATGTAGGATCCTACAAACTATTTGGACAAGATTATTTGGTATCTAAATTCTCATAGGGATGATAGTATTTAAAATAGCTTTGAGTGGTTACCGAATACCACAATCAAGTTCTCTCAAGTCAACCCAATGTTTGGATTAGATTTTTTATTCAAATTTTGAAGAAAACATTTCCAAGCATGCAAATAGGCTAAATGATTCTAATGAAAATTTGAACTCTTTTTGTCTCTTAGTAATTGAATAATTTGCTAATTATTTTTCTTTGAGTGAGCATATGAATTGATTGGACATTACACTTTTGTAAATGCAAAAATAGAGCAATAAGTTACACAAATTTGTACCATGTTAGCTCATAATGGTAAAGAGTAAATGACTATCTAAAATTTTGAATTTTTGTGTCAATCTTGAGGTACTCTATATTGACCCAATATAGTATGGTACTAAGATTTATGCATGGAAAATGGTGTGGATATAGATGTGATAACAGGTATGAAAAATGGTTAATAATGATGAATATATAGGAATGTGTGTAAAATAAAAAAGGGTTGAGTGTGAATGCATATAAATAGGTGTAAATGAATGTTTAAAAGATAGATATAAGAATTAGATCATGATTCAAACTTAACACAAGAGTGTGCCACTTGTTTCCATGTAATTTTATTGAATCATTTGATCAAAATGAGACAAATAAATAAATAGGAGTTGGAATGGGTGTATAAATTTAATCACTAGAATAGAAAAAAGATTAAAATTATTGCTTAAATGTAAATTTGAATGTCCCCTTGTCCTTGAATATAATTGTATGAAATCAAGAGTCTAGTAAATATCAAGAACTAAAACTTCTTTCATATAACATCACAGTCCAAAATTAAATTAATTATGGTATAATTAGATTACTTATAATGAAAATGACCCAAAAAGTATGAGAGGGGAGTGTTGGAACTCAATTTTGTTGTTTCAAATTTGGCTTGATTCCCTTTTGTGTAGGCCTATGAAGTATTATTCCTTGTCAATAACCTATTTGAGAAGTCTCCATATTGGTCAACATGTCATATTGTGCTATTGGTTGTGTTCCCCTCACATATCTTCTACCTATAAGTGTGGAATAAGTAAATAAGTAAAATAACTAAGAACACTTCTTAATAAGACATTATATCAAAGATTCAAAAGTAATTAAATAAGTTTAAAACAAGAATCTACTGAAAGCATCATATTGTTCTCTATCTCTAAAGATTTATCTATTCATAGGGCTCTCAAATTTGGTAAGCATTGTGACTATTAAAATGCCAATCTAGAGAATGAGATGCTACTAAATGAAATGATGTAATCCTATATGATGATTTCTAATTGATAAAAGGAAGCTACTGTAATCTAAATTGACATGAAAATATGATGAAATAAGCTACAGTAATCTATGATGTAGCTATGATTATGCTTCTACTGATGCTATGATTGCTATTGCTATTGATAATATTGCTCAATGATTCTATGTTGAATTGCTTGAATGCTTGGATGCTTGATCGGTTGATTTCTATTCTTGCAGAGTAAGATAGCACAAAGTTCAGATTTGGGATCATTTTTCTTGTAGAATGAGGTTGTATTTATAGATTCACAACAACAATTTTGTGAAGGGGAAGCACAACAAAGGCTTGGATTTGATCTGGAGGATTGAATGGTGAGAGATGAAGAAGCTTGAGTTGATCATCGGAATGGTTTCTCCCCATGAAAACATCAGGCCAAATGATAGGAAGAATCAGAGGAAAGAGATTGAAGAGGATTACTTGTAAGTTTGTCTCCATATCTTTGCCATGAATTCCAATTGAATTAATTAGATATTTGATGTCTAATTTGGTAGGTGAGTGAATAGAGGAAAATTTTCCTTTATTTGAATAAATTTGATTTATTCAAGTTTAACAAAAGAGAAGATATTTAATTAAATGAAACAAATATTTGACATTTGCTTATTTAATAAAAAGGGATATGATAATTAAAATAAAACTTTATGGTATTTTATTTAATTAAGAGGAAACATGATTTAGATAATTAAATAATACAAACTATTGAAGTTTGCTTATTTAATAAAGATAGAATAATGTAAAATTGAAGAATTTAGAAGAATGAACGATAAATAAATATTTCTATTTATTTAATAGTAGATGAATTTAAGGTTAATTAATCAAATAAGTCATATTTTATTAATTAGATTATCTAGACCATTTTTAGGTGTATACATTTTGCCCCTCTTTCAAGTGATGTGTTTACGCATTGCTTTAAAGAGTTTTTTTGCTATTGCCAATATTGACAAAAATAATTTTTTAGTATGCCCCAAACATTGATTTTTAGGTTATGATGAATATATTCCCCCTTAGGAGAGAAATTGATGAATATTTGATTTTTTTGAATTTTCAGAAATTTTCAAATTTTTGATGATTTTCTAATGATTTGATGAAGATTTTCAATTTCAATGATGGAAAATTGATTTATTTTTTGAAAAATAATGTTTACTCCACCGGTTGATTAAATGTTGCCCTGCTTTGCCTCCTTGTGTTTGATTATTGATAATCACTTCATTCGATTGTTTGATTTGATGATAGGATGATGATTAACCTCATGATAGGTGAGGATCAATGATAGGATGACGTTGATTGACCTCATGGTAGATGGGGATCAATGATAGATTGATGATTGACCACATGATAGGTGAGGATCAATGATAGATTAATGGTTCACCTCATGATAGGTGAGGATCAATGATAGATTGATGATTGACCTCATGATAGGTGAGGATCAATGATAGATTGATTGATAGGATGATTTCTATTGATTGATAAGCTTGTTGATTTGTGATATGTTATGATCATAAGAGGATTTTAGAATTCTTCAGTCTTGGGAAAACTTTCTAAAGATTTGGGACATGATTCTGCATTTGGTGCAGGTTGATATAGATATCATCAGTCGACGTGGTTTAACATATTTGATTGATATGCCCTAGTATAGGATTGATTAATGTACTGAAACTTGATGATGTACACTTATTCGATCGTAAATTTTATGATTGCTCTATCATGTTATTGATTCACCAGCCTTGGAAAATCTATAATGTAGATGCAAAACTAATATGAATTCAATCTAATTTAACCATGCTAATCTAAACATGCAAAGGTTGTCATCCTAATAGTCAATTTGTCATGCTTTTATCATCATTGAGCCTTTAAAATATTGAAAGTGAGTACAAGCACCAATGGAATAATTTAGATCATGATAACCTGAGTACTTCTTTCATGATTTTTGATATTGCAAGTGAACACAAGCATCTAGGTATAATTAAACTAAGATGACCTGAGCATTTCTTGCGTAAACATACAAGAATCAATCACTTTCCTATGTGAATTGGAATGTCATCCATGATACTTTGTAGAGCACTTCCCACAACAATTTACACAGTAATTATGATTAATTCACAGGCAGTAGAAAAATAAAATACCATTCTCCTTCCTAGCTACTCTAGTTCAATACATCATCAAGTTGCTCCAAAGAAATGATACAAAGATCAAAGTACAATATATCCAACCTTTGCTTAAAGTATTTCAACCATTATTCATATTAGATCATCCATCCTAATTTTATGATGTTTTGTGATTTTCGAGAGTTTTGATCAAATACCTAACCTAAAGACCTATCCTAGGGGCCTTGGGGGCTGATCAAAGATTAGCCTTTTCTACATTATATACGTAGAGACCACGTAGTTTGACTGACATAGACTCATGTTTTTGACTTTTTGATACTAACTTTTGACCTTTTTTTTGGATTTTCTGTTGTGATTATGGATGTTCAATGTGTTTCTGATGGTGATTAATGTTCCATGTTGGGTTGTGTTTCAATCATTTTTTTTGTTGTTTTTGTCTTACTATTGTTTGTCCATTTTGTTAAGCTCGAGATTTATTGCCCCCAGTGAGGTCCAGATGTTTCCCCCAAGCTAGGGTGAGACATGACCACTTGAAATGATATGATAATGGATGCAAAGTGATGGTGAAAGTAACGACTATGACCTGTGTACCATAGATGGAAAAGCTGGTTCAAATCACAAATAGCGCTTGTTTCTAGCTTTTCACTATATGTTTTTATTACATTTTTTAGTCTTTTTGAATTTTTTTTCTTTTGTTTTTTTATTTTTATTTTTTGATTTTTGATCTTTTTTGTTTTTTAAATTTTTTTGGATTTTGCAAGATATTTAAGATGAAATGAGATGATATGATTGATTGAAGGAAAAAGATACCCCACAATAGGGGTAATGCAACCATGGATAAATGATAGATCAAAATGAAAGATTCACTGCAAGACATGTCACACAAGCAACATATCTCTTGTCAAAAGGTGATAATGGTTGATTGATTAAGATGCCAGGAATGATTGATTCCATAAGGTATAATGATGATAAGTACTTAGGATCACTAATTTCCTCTATGTATGATAAGATTGATGATTTTTTATGATTGATTGACAAAATATATGAGGATTGGATAATGTGTTATAGCTAGGCTCAAGTATGATTTGCATGATAAGATTCAAGGTTGCAAAGGGACATGGTGACATGGATTTTGATAAGCCGG
Source organism: Sequoia sempervirens (assembly GCA_007258455.2). Taxonomy (NCBI): domain Eukaryota; kingdom Viridiplantae; phylum Streptophyta; class Pinopsida; order Cupressales; family Cupressaceae; genus Sequoia; species Sequoia sempervirens. The sequence goes on along the minus strand of VDFB02293287.1, from coordinate 8,694 downwards.
GAGATATGGAATGGAAGAAAGAAAGGATAAAAATAATGAATGGTATGATCAATATCAACTAGATAAGCTACAAACATGAGGCCCAAGTATTTTTCCCCTATTCCTCATCAAGACCAAGGAAAGGAAGAAAGGATGTATTTAGTAAGAATGATGGAATATGGATAAGATGAAAGATATGGTATGGAAGATATGGATAAAGTGTATAGAATAAGATATATGATGTTCAAGAAGATCCTTAACTTTTTCAAGATCAAAGGTGGAAATGTAAGGAATGAGCATAGAAAGGATAATAACCATGAATGATAAGATGGATGAAACTTGCCCCTAAGTGTAGAGTGCAAGAGGAATATGGAAGACATGATATGGATGATAGGGAAATGGAGGAAGGACTTAGGCATCAAGTTTCACAACCAAATATCCCTCTAATAAACCATGGAAATGGGAATTAGACTCCTAAATGTTGGAAGATTAATGATATGATAGAAGAATCTAAGGACTTATGCAAAGGTTTGGATTAAAGGAGAATGATGGGGGATGAATGTTGGATAATGGATAGGAGGTTGGAAGGCCTATTGATGGAGAGATGGAAAGGATGGAAAGATCAACATTGGCACACACCTTGAAGGGTGGTGGAGTGATGGAGGAAAAATGGATTTGGAAGGTGATAGGTTATTAGATGGAAAATTCGAGGAAGCTTTTGGATTAGCAAATTTTGATACCAATTTAGATTTTATTGCTTCTATGAGACTTTTAGGAATCCACATGACTTTTGACTTTGATTTTTCTTTGTGGACCTTTGTGGCCTTTGACATTTTTCTTTTTGATTTATGGACCTTTGTGGTCTTTGAAAATTTCCTTTTTGCTTTGATGGGCCTTTGTAGCCTTTTATATTTTTCTTTTTATTTTGGATCAAATTTTCTTTTATTTTTGCATGTCTCTTCGAGGAGACATGTTGATCCTTTGATACATGTGGATTTTGATATAGAAGCTTTTGATATTTAGCACCCAAATTGCTTCCAAGATCAATGGGATGGGTGGATTGAGATGAATGATATGGAGGTATTATGGGTGAGTTAATGTGGGTAGAATTTTGAAAGGGCATCAAGGATGTGTGCCTTTGTTGTTCTTGAGAAATAGGATATGGAACTAGGATAGAGGGAAGGTTTGATGGACTAGGATGAGGACCTAGGATAGATGTAATGTTTGATGAACTAGAATGAGGACCTAGGATAGATGAAAATTTTGATGAACTAGGACACTTAGGCATATAATCAAGGCCATGGTGATATGGGTGTCTTTGAATAGAAAGGGGTTCTAGGATACCTTGCTCATGAAGGCCTAATCCTTTTCCTTTGTAATTCATACTTTGACAGATATGTTTACCAATGGAATATGTATTTTTTATGAAACAAGATGTGAGTCCATTTTGGGGAGGATATGATATGGATGAGAGGATAGGTGTTGGAAGTAAACTGGAATGGATAAAGGTGGAGGATCCCAATTTATAGGTGTGGGGTTCATGGATAGCTTGAATAGGTGTGGTAGGCTCTTGACATGGGGATGATGGGGTGTTCTGATCTTGACTTGGAAAATGATTATGAAGTGGTATTAAAGGCATATCATGATCATGAGAGGGATAAACATCTTAATGGGATGAAATGGTATCCTTGAATGGAAGCATATCTTGATCTCGATGAGGAAGGGAATCATGAGATTTTGTAGAAAGCACGTCTTGATCATCAGTTGGTAAGACATCATTAGATAGGATGGAAGAACTGTCATGCTCTTGTGATGCAATAGAATCATGAGATGGTATGGATTGATTAGATGATGTGGAAGAAGAACTTGGTAGGATAATTGTCTCTTGAGATGGAAGGGAATTATTTTGGATGAAAAGTTAAAGGAGGGGATCATCATAAGATTCTTGAGAAATGGGATCTTCATCAAATATTGGAAGAATTTGTGGAATTTTGATATCATTGGATGGATTGGAAAGAATATTTTGATCTTGATGTGTGGGGGAGTCTATGCTAGCATGCTTTGGATTGAGAGATTGACATGAATCATTGGATGTTGAAGATATGATAGAAGAGGATGATTGGATGGAATTGTTAACTTGATTGAAAGAATCTTGAGGTTTATTTTGGCTTATGGTGGATGGAGATAAATGCATGACATGATAGGATTTCTCAATATCATTTGTGTTTGAGGACTGAGATTTGGGATTCTGATTTTATTTTTTCAAAAATTCAAAGATATTAAACTTGGATGATGTAGTTGTTGGTGGAGAGGGTGTTATGTCCAAATTTTTGTCAGAGGAATAAGAACAAATGTCTGGTAGAAAATATCTCTCTGTGGTTGTTTCCCTTTTCATAGCCCATATTTTTTGTTGAAGGTTTTTCATTTGATGAGGTAAATCATTCAATTGATCCTCATCTATTTCAGCCATGGTGGTTTGAGTTTCAATTTCCTTTTTCTAGGAGTTTTTGTCTTTTTAACCTTGTTAAAATGGGCATACAAGTGTTATTGTTTTCAATAAACTTTTGTTCTTAGTTTGGTATAATGTCAAGGATAAATACTCAAGTCAAATAGAATTATAGATTCTATTGATTAGACTAAGTTGATAAGTTTGATTATATAGCTTTGTTTCTTTGATTTAGGATGACTGATCCTAAAACTTAACTTACTAATCAAATGTGTTTGATTAAGAAACTTTTGGATGGCAGATTTTTTTTTAATTTGAACAAATTCAATTGTAAAGTCTAGTTTATACAAGTTTAAGACTCTATTTTGATTTAGGAAAGTTTATATACTAATAAAAATCCAAATTTTGATGTTAATTGTCTGACAGGGGTTTCCAATAGCTTTTTGTTTTCTTATTTTCTTTGTGGTTTTCAGGATAATCTTATCTGAATTAATGTTTTGAAAACACAGCAAGCATTTTTAGAATAGTTATTTTTAAGTCCCAGAATCTAAATAATAAGTGTATGTTCAAGAATCAAACATGATCCTCCTTGATTTCCACTGGTTTTTGACAAAGAAATACACTTCAAGAAGACTCACTCTTAAGGTCAAAAAGGTCATCGTTATACTCAACAACCCAAATCTTAAAATTGTGTCGACTCACACAACCATGTCACCCCCTAGAGGGTGCCCATGTTTTTGTCTTTTCTAGGTGCACACTCAAAGTTATATTTCTCGATCCCTTGAGCAAACGGTCCTTGGAAATTATATGGTGAGTGTCTTGGGGGTAGATTATTGCCTCCCCTTGCACCGTTGAGTATTGCAATGTTTGGTTATTGACTCAGTTGGATTATACACTATGGTTCATAGCTAGGGTTTCCATTCAGAGTGGCAAATGATAAAATCCATCAGGAGACATCCCAATCTTTAGAATAAAGATTTTGGGGATGGTTATCTTGCACAGTTCTGGAAAATGTGGGTTTCCCCAAATTCACTTTTATTTTATAGTGGGTTGGAAAACTTGGCTTTGGTTGTTCTTGTAGGGTGAGTAATTAAAATATGAGTTTGGCATTTTGATCGCCCAGTTAAGGGGAGAGAATAGGCCTATCACCTCACAATCACAGTAAACAATGTTCAATTTTAAATCTACATGAAGATATTGCTTCACAAAAGACATGATGTTCATTTTAACCGAGATAGCAATGTATGATGATTACCTAGGATAGTTGTATTTTAATCCAAATGACTACCCTAGGATTGGTTCATTTTAATCCAAATGGCTACCCTAGGATTGGTTCATTTTAATCCAAATCTAAAACCAGTGAGTTTCTAATGTTCTTTTTAACCAACTTTGACAAATCTTGTGTAGATGGTTAGTTTTAAGCCCAAAGTAATGCTAGTTGGTCCTAAAGCATGAATGAAAAATAACATATGATGGGTTATTTTCCCATGAGTGTTTGAAAACACTATTACAATGGATATCAAATGATTTTTCTTTCACTTTAGTGCTCCATGTTCTTCTTAAAACCTGCAATAAATGCTCAAAATGTTAGATGAGATCAAGAAATAAGAAGATATAAGGGTTAGATGAATGATTAAGCATAAAAACCCTAAAACTTAGACCAAGTTACAATTTGATTCGAATTTAAATTTTAAATTGAAACTTTTAACTCTACAAAAAGTGAAAAATACCTATACCATTGCATAGCTTATGAAATTCTACCCCATTTCAAAAAAGAAAGTTTTGAAAAATACCTCTGTATGACCAAGATATGGCCATTTTAAGATTGACTGTCAAACCACTAAAATAGAGGTCAAAAGTGCTACAAAATTTATCAAAAGCTCTACTTCATTAAAAGTGCTAAAACAGAGGTCAGAAGCACTACAAAATTTGTCAGAAGTGCTACTTCATTAAAAGCACTAAAACAAAGGTCAAAAGCACTATAATTTTCAACGGATGTGCTAAAACAGTCATAAGTGCTAAAACTTTTGGTGGATGCACTAAAATAGTCAGAAGTGCTAAAAATTTCATTAGAAGCACTACAAAATCCCTTAGTCGTGCTAAAAGAACTCACCAAAATCCTGTACGAACACTTTTTAGACAAAAATGTTAAAATATGGGGTTAGTGCCCCATGGTGAGCACCAAAATGTCAGTAAATAAGTAAAATAACTAAGAACACTTCTTAATAAGATATTATATCAAAGATTCAAAAGCAATTAAGTTTAAAACAAGAATCTATTGAAAGCGTCATATTGTTCTCTATCTCTAAAGATTTATCAAGTTACGAGACTCTCAGATTTGGTAAGCATTGTGACTGTTAAAATTCCAATGTAGAGAATGCGATGCTACTAAATGCAATTATGTAATCCTATATGATGATTTCTAATTGATAAAAGGAAGCTACTATAATCTAAATTGACATGAAACTATGATGAAAGAAGCTACAGTAATCTATGATGGAGGTATGATTATGATTCTACTAATGATATGATTGCTATTGCTATTGATCATATTGCTAAATGATTCTATGTTGAATTAGTTGAATGCTTGGATGCTTGATTGCTATTCCTGCAGAGTAAGATTGCACAAAGTTCAAATTCAAGATCATTTTTCTTGTAGAATGAGGTTGTATTTATAGATTCATGGAATCAATTTTGTGAAGGGGAAACACAAAAAAGGCTTGGATTTGATCTAGAGGATTGAATGGTGAGAGATGAAGAAGCTTGAGCTGATCATGGGAATGGTTTCTCCCCATCAAAACATCAGGCTAGATGACAGGAAGAATCAGAGGAAAGAGATTAAAGAGGATTACCTGCAACTTTGTCTCCACATCTTTCTCGTGAATGCCAGTTGAATTACTTAGATATTTGATGCCTAATTTGGTAGGTGAGTGAATAGAGGAAAATTTACCTTTATTTGAATAAATTTGATTTATTCAAGTTTAACAAAAAAGAAGATATTTAATTAAATGAAACAAATATTTGACATTTTCTTATTTAATAAAAAGGGATATGATAATTAAAATAAAACTTTATGATATTTTATTTAATTAAGAGGAAACATGATTTAGATAATTAAATAATGCAAACTATTGAAGTGTTAGAAACCAAGATCAGATTTGCAAACCAGAATATCCTTCCATAGAAGAGAAAAATGAAAAAGCAGAGATTTGAAAAAGATGTGCAAATTGATATATTCGAAGTACAAAATATTACAAGAGATAATTTTCTTTATAAAAGAAAAGATGCATAAAACTAATCTTATATTGAGCAACAAGATAGCTCAACAAGATAAGGATAAAACCTATAACTTAGGAATTAAATAAAGCCTAAGTAAACTTATGCAAAAGTGTAATTAAATATTAATTACACCAACACCCCCCCATAAGTGCAACTTAGGGAGAAGCAGATTATTATGCAAATATGAGTCCCGACAACAAGGCCTGATCAGGTACTCATGTATAAATGCAAAGAGAGAGAAAACCCAGTGGGAAAAACCCCCCCTTAGAGAGATGAACTGCTGCGAAGAAGCACTGGAAGAACTTTGATGAAGCAACACTGGAACCCCAAATCCGGAAAGCAAGGAAAGATACTTCTGTTTGCAAAATACCATATTGGAATCACAAATGCAACAACATACCCGATGCCAAGGAACACTAGAAACTCACATACTGGATCAACCTTGGAATCTGTAAGCAATAGTAGATGGAAGGATGAAAGGACCCATAATGATGAAAAATCTGGAAGCTATGTCTCTCGAAGTCAATGCCAAACTGAAGCTAAAACTTCCCATAGGATGAGTACCATCAAGATTTTGGAACATTAACCATAAAAACATGGCCCTCAAATGAGAAAGATCTGAACCAATGTGGATCAAGAATCATAAAATCCCAATGTGAAGAGTGAACTGATGCAAACCAAAGATGTGTCCAGCTAAGCAACAAAGAAGCTAAAAAGATACAACAGGAAACTAGAAAAACTCATGTGAGTTGTCACCAATATGAAATATGGATGCAAGAACCCCCCTTAATGGAACTTTATATCAGTTCGTTATTACAATACCCAATGATTGCAAAAGGAGATAATGCAAAACTATAGAAACATAAGCAAAAATGCAAATCTAACTAGTGCATGGAAAAAAAATGAATGCATGCATAAAATAAGGTACACATATTCTGTAAATGACCTCATATCTGCATAGAGGCTGAAACCAGCTTTCCAACGCCGCGAAAATTGTGAAAAATGGATAAGCGAGTCAAAAGATATGATTCCCAGATTGAAAAATGAAACATCTGACTTCTGAGGCTGAAAAAGACATCAAAAATTCAATACCAAAAAATCAGACCTGCACCATTATGTAGAGCTCAAAAATAGCTTTCCGGTGATATCTCGTTTGCAAAAAAAAGTTGTCATATGTGAAAGTTATGCCTGTTTCCGCAAAACTGCTCCAAAAAGGTCCAATTTGGCCATGTGAAGCCCTCAGGGGCTAAAAAAATAAGGCCCTTGGTCACCTAGGTGGACCAAGGGCTGAAGGGTAGGGGCTGGCAGTGGAGGTCCTAGTCACCCATGTGACCGGGGTGAGGGCTTAAGATTTTGGTGGGGGCTAGAGCTGGGTGCTCGGTCGCCCATAAGACTTGGCACAGGAGGCTAAAGGCCTGTGGGGGCTAAGAACACAGCGTGCAGACTCCAATATGACTACTGGCTTGGCGCTAAGGGCTTAAGGGCCAAGTTAGTGGTGGAGATGGTGGCACCACCTGGTAGGCACCACCCCTAGTGGCCACTGGGCGGCGGATCAGTGGCTGCCTCCAATATAACTGGCTGCGCAAAAAAATAACTAGAAATTTTGATTTTTTAATAGTTTTTTGATTTTTTCGATTTCGATGCCTCAAAATGTGTGCCTGGGGGCCATATGGCCCTCGTGTAAAAATTTTTTGCCTCTCTGGATGACTGTGTCCAAATCGGACAAATTTTATATCAAAATAGGGGTTTTTGGGTGCTGTGAATCCAACGGCGAGGTCCGTTTGGGCGCAAAGTGCTCCGAAAATCAAGCAACCCCTAGATCTATCAGAAAAATCACTGAGCTTGAAACCCTCGCAGATCTGGCAAATGGTGATGAAAATGAATGAAATAAAAGTCATTTCTGACTTTTTCCAGCACTCTGAATCCAACGGGAAACCCCGATCTGATCCAAGGATTTGCATAATGATGCTCAAGGAATGAAACCCTCAAGGGACCTCGAACAAGCTCTGTAATGTGTTCCTCCAAAAAAGTTGAGAAGGGGTTACAAATCAAGGCTCTGATACCATGCTAGAAACCAAGAACAGATTTGCAAACCAGAATATCCTTTCACAAAAGAGAAAAACAAAAAAGCAGATATTTGCAAAAGATGTGCAAATTGATATATTCAAAGTACAAAATATTACAAGAGATAATTTGCTTTATAAAAGAAAAGATGCTTAAACCTAATCTTATCTTGAGCAACAAGATAGCTCAACAAGATAAGGATAAAACCTATAACTTAGGAATTAAATAAAGCCTAAGTAAATTTATGCAAAAGTGTAATTAAATATTAATTACACCAACATGAAGTTTATTATTTAATTAAGATAGAATAATGTAAAATTGAAGAATTTAGAAGAATGAACTATAAATAAATATTTCTATTTATTTAATAGTAGATGAATTTAAGGTTAATTAATCAAATAAGTTGTATTTAATTAATTACATTATCTAGATCATTTTTAGGTGTATACACTGCCTATTTCCCAAAATCAAATTTGCAAGTTAGATAAATTTGAGTGATTGGTTACTGGTTGCTATGAAATATTTGATGGTTTATTTACCCCTTTGGAAGAGTAAATAACATGGTCAAAATTTCCATAGGAACTATTAGTTCCTCGTTCACATAGAAGCATTGAGGAGAGAAGAAAGAAAGTTAAAAAAGAGAAAAATGCAAGCAAATGGTGGAGGTTCCATCACTGATTTTTAGACTTATCAATTCAATATGACTTTCTTGGCACGTGACATACCTAAGTCTATATAACACGGTGTGGAATAAGAGAGCCTTTAATAACATATCATCGAATAAGATGACGTTAAATAAGAGAGCATTGTATAAGAGAGTGTTGAATAAGAGGTTTCAGACACAACAAAGGCCTATATAACACTCTTTTCTTATACAATTTACACAGTAGAAAAAGCTAAGAGCAAAGGAACAGTTTGAGTTTTCT
>VDFB02293286.1:0-16063 GCA_007258455.2 Sequoia sempervirens | reverse complement strand
GCTTACTATTTATAGTAAGCCACCTTCAGAAACAGGCTATAAATAGCAGGGTGACTAAAAGTGGTAGTGCTGACAGGTTGATAAGGTTATGAAGAAGCTACGTTTAAAATTTCAAGTTGATCTGAGCTTCAGAAATGCAAAAATGAGAAGGCTTACTATAAATAGCAGGGTGTGAAAGTTGGCAAAAACAAGGAAAATCTTCTAAGTCCGAAGCTTCGTCCTGCAGCCATGGCAAAATGCGCCCAGTTGATGAGGAGGCATAAAAAAATTCTAAGTTTGAACTTCATCCAGTAGACAGGCCTAAATGCGCCAAGTTTGAAAAAGGTCAAAGAAAGTCAACGCCATTTCATCCCTCTGCCTAGCCCAAATGCGCCTTCAAGCATATGCCAAGCACAAAAAAATTCTAAGTATGAAGTTTATCCTGCTCAGGGGGCAAAATGCGCCCAAAGCACAGGTGGTCAAAGAAAAGTCAACACGTTTATCCAGTAGGCATGTCAAAATGTGCCCAAGGGAAATTGAAGGGAAGTTGAAAAAATTTTCTAAGTCTGGAGTTCATCCTCCACCACCCTCTAAATGCGCCATCCTTCATGCAAGTTCAAATGCGCCCAGCAAGCAAAAGGGTCAAGAGGTCAACAAAACTCGTCCTTCACATATGGCTAAATGTGCCCAACTCAAGATGTTCAAGCATGGACAATATTTTAAGTATGAGTTCCATCCTCTTGCATGGGTAAAATGCGCCCAAAATGGGCCATGTAAAGACAAAAACTAGAAGTTCAAGAGTCACATAAAGGCGTTTTTCCTCCATCAAGTAGCAAATGCGCCTAAGTTAGAAGCTGGTCAAACAAGTCAAATGTTTCCATCCTCCACTATAGGCAAAATGCGCCCAAAAGAGGGCATGTGAAGACAAAACGTGGGAGATGAAGGGTCACTCCAAGGCGTTTGAAATGTTTTGTCCTCCACATCAAAAATGTGCTCAAGGTAGGAAAGAGTCAACAAAGTCAAACATTGTTATCCTTCATCCACATAGAAATGCGCCCAAGCTAGCTCAAGTGAGGACAAAAATGGAAGTTGAAAAGTCACATAAGGCGTTGGAGAAAGTTTCATCCTCTTGACATGCTCAAATGCGCCCACATTGAAGTGTAAAAGGTAAATAAGAGTGGTAAGTAAGGTAACAAGTAAGTGAAAATTGCCTAGGCGTGAATTTGAATTTTCCTCTCAAGTGTGTTACATGCGCTCAAGGTGGTGGATGTTGGAAAAGTTTTAAGGCGTGTAAGGTGTGAAGTAAAAACAAATTTGCTAAGGCATGTGAAGGGTAAGAACAAGATATTGGGCGTTATTTTTAAATTTTCCTCCAAGTGCTAGGCGCCAAGAGTGATGGGAGTTATAAGGTGTTAGAAATTTCCTAAGGCATGTGAAGTGTGAGAATAAAATGCTAAGTGTATTATGCGCCTAGAGTGTGGAGTGAAGTGTGAAGTTAAAACGAACTTCCTAGGCATTGAAAATGCAATATGTTGAAAATATTTCCCAAGGCGTGATTCTCTTTTCTCAGTGTGCTATGCGCCTTAAGTGGGAAATAAAGTATAAGAAAAGTGTTGGAAAATTTTCCTAGGCGTTGGGACTTCAAATAAATATTTTTCAAGTGTGAAGCAAAATGTGAAGTGGTGGCTATAAAAAAATAAAATATGCTAAGCGCCTTCATAAAATTTTCTAAGTGGAGTTGATATTTTTTCTCACAGGCAAGGTGGTTGAGTTGGATATAAAATTTCTTAAGGCAAAATTTTCGAAGTGATTCAAATTCTATTTTTCTCTGGAGAAAATTTACAGGTCCGTGAGCGGTGAATTTTCCTGTTCGAGTGAATTTTGCCGCTGGTGAAGTCAGTTGGATGCCAGCCCGCTAGTGGTCAATAAAATTTCCAAGTCAGAGCAAAATTCGTGAGCGTGATGCGAAGAACAGATTTAAATTTCACAGGAATATTTTCTGTTGTTCAAAATTCAAGAAAAACCAAATGAACCCGCTCGCTGGCACCCATGGTTCTATCGCCGCTCGAGGAAATTTTCTTCCGGCATCGGGCGATTATCGTATGAGGAGTTGATTTTGATGTCTTCCATAGTTCGCCGAGTCTCCGTGGTGAAGATTTCCTGACAGAGCAATTAAAGTTGATGAATCTCCTAAGGAAAATTGGTAATCTCTAAGGCAAAAATGAAGAAAATGTGTTTTCAAGGTAAGATTCTCCAGACGATGAATTTGAAAGAAACTGCCTAGGTGAATTTGCTTAAATCCTTCGTGAAGATAGTTTTCTTGAGCCAGAGTTGAATAAAGTCAAGGTTGTCAGAGCTCCAAACAGGAAATGAATTTCAAAGAGGAAATTTGTCTAAGGCATGAACTTGAACACAAAGTTGCATGCATGTGAGCCAGCGATGGAGCGTGAACCCGTAAGTAAGTTGAATCTCTATTATCATGAAGCATTCTATCACCTCCTGCTTGTTTTGCAGGAGAAACGTCGAGGCCAAGCACGATGACTTGAAGTGGAAGCACGATGAAGATGAGTTACAATCTCGAAGGAGGAAAATCTGCAAGAAAATGGCTAAGTGTTGAAGAAACATTTTCAAGGCTCAAGATGAAAAGAAGAATGAAGACCCTCAAGTGGAAGAAATCAAAGAACAACGCTAAGAAAGAAGATCGAGAACAGTGTGAACGCGTCTACAAATGGAATCTTCTAGAAGGATGATGGTGGACATTATGGTGCATTTATTACCCCACTCTCCTCTGTGGCGGTTTTTAGGGCAATATTATTTAGGTCTGAGGTGGCACGATTCTGGCCACTCTATTGATTGTAACCCTAGCCGTCTTTTGGGACTTGGCTAGCTATAAAAGGGGGAGTCCCCCTCATTTGTAATTCATTAGAATTAGATTAGATAGTAGACAGTAGACATTGAGAGAGTATTAGCATTAGAATTAGATAGTGTAGCATTGTAGAGCATTTTTGCATAATTTGGAGAAGAGAGAAAGTTTTCCTTTTGAAAACTTTTGAAGAGATTGTTGTGTAACACATTTTATGATAATAGATCTTTTCATTGATGATGGAATTCGTCTTGTCATGAAATGCTAGCAAGGTTTCTTCTTCCTTTCGTATCCAAGTAGTTTAAATTCATGCAAATAGCTTACTTTGATGTGTGGTGTTTCATTGAGATAGCTTCGCTTTACTCCATACCACTAGCGGCTTGTTGATGATAAGTTCGCCTTGTGTGGTCAACTGGACATTATTTTGTGTTTAACTTCGGTTGTGATTTATATGCTTATATGCGTCGTTGTGATGGTGTATGCATGTTAAGTCATAACTTGAACATCTTTCGCTATTTCCCTTGAAGATTGCACCGATTTTGCTGAGGCTGTCCGACGGAGGCTAGGTGAAATCCGGTTGAAGTCTATTGAAACGAAGCTCCACATATCCTGCATTTAGAATAGAATGTTAGTTTCTTAGGCCCTAAACCCCTTTTACTTTCCGCACATTTCCGATTAGTATTAGGAATCCCGTGCTCACCTGCCAAATCATTCGAATTACATGAAAACCCTTAGTCAGCTGTCTGCTGTCAACCGCCGAACAATTCTGTAAGTCCCCTTGAAATACCAGCAAATCACATCGAGCCAAACTGAGCCTATTCGCATCAAAGGAACCTTGGAGTTGAACGCACGAACTTTCTTGCAATCTTAGCGTGCGGAATACTTTGATCAAGAGAGAATAGGGAAGCCGTTGGCAACTTTATTCTGCGTTGGTGCAGTCACGAAAAACACGTCAACAGAATTGGCGCTAGAAGGAGGGCTGGCTTCGAATTGTTCCAGAGGTTGGAAGGAACCAGTATGAGCTTTGAAATTCCAAATCAGAGATATGTTAGATCTCTCCTATGTCAAAAAATCCAAAAAAGGTGAAAAGTTGAAAATTTCAAAAAATCAAAAAAATGGAAAACCAAAGAAGAGATTTCTTGAAGGATGGGCACTTTTCGTGCTCTCAGGACAGTCTTACAGACATTGCTCAGATTCATGAAAGATTGAATGCACAGCTGTGGCCCGAGAATTTGTCTAAGTTTGCTTTACCAGGAAAGTGTCGAATTCATGAGACTTCCCAGCACGAAGAAATCAGTTGCTTGACATTCCTCTCAAGGATAGAGCTTGTTCTCCAAGAAAAGATTTTCTTCTGGGATGTTCCCAAGCCAGGGGTATTGGATGTAGAACCTGATGATTATAGCCGTCCAGAAGTGGTGAATGAAGCTTTCGCAAGATTCATACTTAGGATCCAAGGTCAGATGGAACTTGGCAATGATCCCTTGAGAGGTGTTTTGCTCCCTCGTTGGTGTCGAATTCACAATGCGCCTCATCCAGAGTTCACTTGCACAACATGTGAACTAGCCATCAACTTCGCCAGAAGTCGCCTCGGATTACCAGCGCTACCATATGGATTATTCAAAGACAAAAGATGGATTGAATATGCCACGCAAACATTTTTAGCACCAAATGAAGAATGTACCTCAACATTGTCTAACAACAAGGAGAATGAGTCACAACAAGATGATGTGATCGAGCTTAGGGAGCAAGTAGATGAAGATTGTTCCTACATCATGTTAGAACAAGAGGCTATTGGAGCAAGGATCAAAGAAGCAATGGAATATATCCAAGGGAGAGAAACCACCCAAGGCAGCTGTCAGCACATGGAAGAGAGTGAATGCACAAGATTGCAAGCTATTGAAGACCATCAAGTGCCAGAAGTGGACTTAGCTCGAAGTAGAGATGGAGGAGAACGTGGCGAAGAGGGAAGTGATTCCAATACACTTCAAGAAGGGATACTCCTTGATGAAAGAATTCAATCATGCATGAGTGAGATGGAAGAAATGATAAGCAGCTTAAGGCAAGATGATGTGTTTGACGATCAATGGGCTACCAAGATGGAGGCAAAATATGAAGGGAACTTCGCGTCAGTACTTGATCCGTTATTCACAGTCATGGAAGAGTTGCTTGATGAAATTGAAACAAATGAAATACTGCTTGGTAAAGAGATGGAAAGTGAAGAGCAATTCGGGTTGGGGCTTGGTTTCATTGTTAGGGTATTCAAAGGGACAAAAGGTACGAAGTAATCCAAGCTCTAAGTGCCCAAGAATGCCTGGGCAAGGCGAGAGAATCTGCTGACGAGGTTGCTACCATCATCCGCTACACCCCGATTGTATAGCTACTATTCATAGGATGTACATTGTAAATGTTGAATCTTTCTGTTGAATAAAGTGAATTGTTCTTGTGAACAATTGGATGTATCCTAAATGATTGTCTCTTTATCTGATGCTTCTGTTATTGTAATTCTTAAATGAAATTAGCATATTGAGTTATGGAATAATGTTGTTCTAACCTATTACAATGTTTAATGTATATTACCTTGGTTTTGAGCAATTGATTTCCGTTGTCGTCTCATGATTTGCAGGAGACAGGTTCGTACCTCCAGACAGAGGAGAGATATCACTCGGGGAAGAACTTGGTCGGGTAAACAGTAATGAATACCAACTGGACATACACACGCAAGCCTTAGAACTGAGTAAGCTAAGTCATTGTTTTTGGTTAAAGGTAAGTCATCCGTAGGCTTGTCTCGTATCATTAGGAGTCGTGTCTTCTTCTGAATGTGTAAACAAGTGATGCTTGCCAATATAACCTTATAACTGATAAGTTCTGGTTAGAGGTGGATATGTGTATTTGTACATACGAATACGATATGTACAAGTACCCATAAGAACATTCATGTCGATACAAACGTATTAAGCAGATGGATATGCCATACGTATGTGTCGATATAAATGTATTTATGGATACTTATACATGTAGTATATATACAGATATATATACAAGTATACATACCCACGGCTAACAAGATAAATGAATTTTATATTGTAATAATACATTGCCTCTGAAATTATACGAATACATATATATAAATTTACATGTTTAATGTATAATGTAAATGAATATATATGTATTAATATAATGTTAAGTATTTCAATATATTTAATATTATATTAAAATATTAATATAATATAGTTTAAAATGTATACAATATTATTTAAATTGATAATTTAAATAATTATGCATAAACTATATTATGTAAGTATTTTAATATAATAAACAAATATATTTAAATAAAAGATTTGTCAAAATCAAATGAAATAAAAGTTAAAACATTGTAAAGCACTTTTATTAAATACGAATTCTGGAAAGAACTTAAAAATCGCAGATTTCATAAAAATTTCGAATTGCTTAGAAAACGCGGATTTTTCAAATGTATTCGTTGAAATGTTAATCTTCGAATTTGAGCCTGCATAAATGCGTCGTTTTACTTTAAAAACTCTATTAAAATATTAAAGTTTTACCAAAGCGAAATAAAGAAGAAAAATGCGAAAATGCAGAAGGGAAAATGAAAAACGCGCAGGTAACCCGCGCGACTAGGGCCAGACGTCTGAAAATGGCCGATTCATCTCTTGCTTGGTGAATAAGATGAAATCTGTACGCCATTTGAGCAAGGAAGAAGTCAGAAATGAAACTTGGCATTTAACCTAACTGTAAAAAAGCGCCAGTTGAAAGTTGTCACAGTTTTAACAGCCTGAAACAAATTCGAATTAAAATGAACTTCTTGCTGTCAAACATGGAGGTCGAAACCCTCACCAATTTGATACACGTTTTTAGTTTGAAATATTCTTCAACCTGCTGGCAGTCCTAGCGCCATAGAAGGTGGAAATCAGTTTTAAAATGAACCTATAAATATACCTGCGTTTTGGCATTCTTGGGCACACGAATTTACAATCAAGTTCTTGAGCATTTCATAGCAAAAGAGAGAATTCGCCATAGTAGAGAATTTGTGAAGTATTTTGTTAAGAAAAGGTGTTTTCTGATCAAAAGAGCAGAAGTTGAAATTGCTGGTTTAAAGTAAGCTTTGAATAAAAGAGGAGTAACTGGGAATTACACTGTTACTGTGTTGAGCTTTTGGTTTCAAGAATCCAAGCTGAAAGTGGTCTGAATAGAGGCCAGTGAAGGAGTTATCTTCCCAACTTGTGGAAAGCTAAAACAGGCATGCTAAACTCTTACTTTTTATGTTAATCTGATAATTCTCTGAAATATAGTCATAGCTAGAAAGAAATGAATATGATTATCTCAAGATTGAACTAAAAGAATAATAGTTTCTTAACCATTATCATGAATTTAGTCTTGTCATGGCTTTTGTTTGGCTTTTGTTGTCAATGATGTACACTTTACATTGGTTAATGGAAAGCAAACTGCATTGTGTTTTAGTGGCTCTGTATAATGAGCATATGCTTGTGTTTAAATATTAGATACTAGGGTTGAGTCAAGAATATTTGCAAGATATACTCTACAACTTAATACATACAACTTAATCAAGTTATTGTATCCCTAGGATGAATATATCCTGAATTAGGGCGTCTGTTGTAGTATCTTGTTTAATAGATTCATCATTCCAGTAGTAAAATGTTGTAGGAAGTCTAGGGTACGGACTACCCCGATAGACCAACCTACGCGTAGAACTAAGATAGCCTTAAGTCAAGTTGAACCTGGCTAGTGAATGTGACATATGACCTATGTTCTTCGTTGAACGTAAACACTTTGGCCAAAGTAGTGTAAGGAACCATTTAGTTGTTGTACTACACTGTCAGTTCACCGTGATTCCGAAATACGACCTAGTTTGTGATTTGCCGTTAGCACGAAAACTAGTTTTGTAGAATCACAGCACTATGTCCAGTTGGTAGTCATTAAAGGTTACCCAACCAATCTCTTCTTCGAAGGGAGGGCCGTTCATTGAAAAATGATCGTGCGGGGGACCGCATTATAAGTCCGTGGTTGGCGGAAAAACGCTCGAGTGATGTTTCTCCTCCACGAACACCCGACGGATGCTCCAAAGCTTGACAGGACGGATTCCTGGACCTTCTTATTTCTATTGGTGTCAAAAGCCTACGGGCTATGTATGTATGTTTCTCATCATGCTTTGTAATTTCATTTGAAATGAAATAGTTTATAGATGCAATAAATGTTTCTTATTTATGTTTTGAAAAGAAATTGTTTGTTCAAAATGGTATTGTTCTTACTTTTATGTATGAATTGTAAAGTTTTAATTTTATCGTACAAGTGTGTTCGTTACATCATCACTTTGCTCAACAGTCAGCGGCTCAGAAGATGCCACCAAGTTCCAACCTTGGATGTTTTACGCCATTCCCCACATCATGAAGAAACCGAATTCTATGATTGGCCTACTTTGATTAGTGACTTCCTACATCAGCAAATAACAGAATACTTCCAGTTTCATGTATTCCACATGGTGTCATACCTAGTCTACCTGGTGGCCTATCAAGGTCAATTCAGAGGGTTAAACACCGAGGGATCATTGAGCGTACAACACATATATAACTACTATCCCCAGTTGGAATTCACAAAGTCGTTGCACCACTACAAAAGGGTGAACGAGGCCTTCTTGATGTACACAATGCGGGACCTAGACAACGAATTGCACGTCTGCATCTCTTCAGTTGCCAGGGCAGCAATGGCGGAATGGGCGGATTGGTTTATATAGTTTCCTACCTTTACCTATCTTAGGGTCTATGGTTATTCAGGTGCCCTGCTCATGTTGCCAAGGTATCCGTCAGATGAGGTCATCTTCATGGAGTTCTTGAGGCAGGCTCACGGTGTCCACACAGTCTTGAGGAACAGAAGGAAACCCTCTCTTCACTTTCCATTAGGGTTGGGAATTTATACATGCAGGACTGCTGCAAATGCCAAGACAATAGGAGAAGAGTTAGATAAATTCGGCCTCAAATCTTACAGCGAGAGACGATCATTTGACCCTCATGGTGTCTACGCTGGCTGGCTTGAGAAGAACTACGATCATATAGCCGCACTTGAAGATTTTTGGGCTAACTGTGCAGATGAGTTTGAAGTGCGGAGGCGTAGTTACAGCAGGCTCACTCTCCATTAGATGAAAGACTGCTTAAATAAAGATATAGAAGGGCTATCAGATGATGATGAAGATGTGCTTCTTCCAATGTACACTCAGAAGCAAATTGAAGATCAGCCCTTACCACAAGTTAATTGGGCTAACAAGGAATCTCTTTCAGTTGAAGACAGAACAAGACAAGTCCTTGAGCATAGCAAGGTTTTCCTAGTCCTTAAAAGGAAGAACTCCATTCCAGTAGCAGAGCTGCCAAGGACAATTCCCTCTTCCTCCATAGCACAATCCAAAGGGAAGGGCAAAAGTTCCTCCCGATGAGCCCATACCTCGGTATCGAAATGTAAGAACCGCCTTCAACACATGTTTATGTACCTTTGACAGGTTCTTCACCGATTCACATTGACCTTGATATCGAAGATGATGAAGAGATCACAGTTGTACCTCCTAAGGAAGTTAGTAAAGATACTATCGTGTCTTGGCTTGAGAACTCCTTGGGAAGGGTAAGAAGAAGGCCTTCGTATCATGAGCGTTTCGACGCATCTCGATAACATCTATCAAAGAACCTCCTAAGAAGGCAAAGAAGAAGTCTACTTTTGATAGGAAATCTTGATAACGAAGATAGTCATGGAGACTACAAAGGCCCCTGCAATATTTGCAAATTGCATGAGGTGAATATGGATGATTTCGTCATGGTCAAGGCTAATCTCGGTAGAAATACCAGACATGCAGATTTGAGTCTCTTCAAAGTTGTATCCAAAAACCTTCAAGAAAGAGTGCTTAAAGATGGAGAAGACAAGGCAGCCCTCAAGGCTGAAAATCAGCAGCTCAGGCTTTTCATTTCTAATCTTGTCCATGGTTCTTCGCAAGCAACCCAATTGCTGCCCCAGGTATTGGAGACACTAGCTGATCACCATCAGTTAAGACAGCTGGTCATTTGTGGGAAAGAGACTCAGGAGTGGATCGAGAGCTTCATTGTTAGAGGAAAGGAGATTTTGGCACGGATGTTCCAATTAAGAGAAAACGCTCATGAGCTACGTCAAGGTATCCAAGGATTTGAACAAACACTGGCTGAAGTAAAACCTAGGCATGAGATTATCATTGCTGATTTAGACACAGCCTACGGTTCAGCAGTTTCAAAGAAGCACAAAAGACAAATCCTTGCTTGGAGAGAGCGTCATGTTTTCAAAGTTAAAACCTATGAGAGAATATCTGAAGAATTCATCGCCTACAGACAAAGGGTGGTTGAGGCTCTTCTTTTCATCAGCGAATTCGTCATAGAAATCCCTTCTCAGTACAGTCTTGAAGATGGTTCCTACGTCGGGCTTGAGGAAGTGCAAGTTCAGTTTCAGAGTGTTGTTCACAGTTGCAATCCAGTTGGCGGAAGGATAGGCCATATTTCAGTGATGTCAGCAAAGTTCGATAAAGCGGCCAATGAGGTCGAAGATTTCCTGAGATCTATTGCAGATGCTAAAGATATCCTTGAAAAGCAGTGCTTTGTTGTTGATGGCATAGATGCACCAAACCGGGACACAATCTCTAACTTCCTAGCGGATGTGATCGAGCTTTAAAGCAGCTTTCTTCTAGAAGCTTTCTTCCCCGCTTTCTTTCTATTCTTGGAATGATCCTTATCCATTCTTTGAGAAGAGAAAGAAGATAAGATGTAATAGTTGGCGTTTCCCGCTTTTTCTGCTTTCTAGGGTTTTAGATGTTATCTTCTTTCTAGATTTAGTAATAAAGTTTGCTTGTTGAGCAAGCCCTAGATTGTGAAAGCAAGGAGATTTTAGGGTTCCCTACTCCTCTGCTTCTCTATAAATAAGATCCTTTGCTCATTTAGTTTCTTTAACCGTGCTAGTGAGAACAAAATGCTGAGCCTATTGTTCCTTCTATTTGTTACTCAAGTATTGTTCAATTGTGTTATGATAGCAAATTGTTGAGCCCTTTTAACAACAAGGAGTTGTAGTGTGGATTGCTAGTTTTCTTACTGCGTTAAGAATAAGCCTGCGTCTCTTTAGCTGCAATTTCTTGTCTACGCATGTTAGCGAGCTTTGTTCCGTGAGATTTGAGTAATGAAAATCATGAGCCTCCTTGTCTTGGCTTCCAGTAAATCCCAGATTATTTATGTTCTACTTTTATGATCTAGATTTCAGCTTACATTGAAGTGTGTAGATGTTTGTTAGAATAGAGTTTATTGAAGTATTTTGTCAGAAGATCTACCTTGTTAATTTCTAACTTCTCTTGCTCTGCTATTACTTGAGAGGTTAGGAACGTCTCTAGTTTAAGTTAGTCGTAGTTGAACTTCTTATATCAGAAAATCTCAGCTGCGGCGTTTGTGTTTAAAAAACCTTGTGCTCTAAGCTAATCAAAAAGATAGGCAAACTTTCTTTCAAACACCATCAGCAAGAGGGAGCTTCCCCTCCTAATTTGAAGAGCAGTTTATCTGTGCATAGCTGTCCGTTTCAAATACGCATTCCAGAGGTGCGAATTTAAAAGCCAACATGACCAACCTTACACAAACAACTTTTTGCCTCCTTCGTAATGTTAAGAAGAGTTGCTTTAACCTGAGGTAAGAATTTCAGCTTCTCACCAACAAATTTCAATCTTCCATGAAAAATCCTGATGGCCTCCTGTTCTTTGTTCCATAATTCCAATCTTCTTCCAATAGAAATCTGAGTTTGATTTATTGATTCCAACAAAGTTTCCATTGGAACACTAGAAATACACATGAAGCCCAACTGAAATTTCTGATCTGCAGTAGATTAGCTGAAACAAAGACCAATTACCCAACAGGCTGGCTAGATAACTGAGCTTTGATACCACTGTAATGACCCTTGCAAATTCTGCCTTTAATTTTCAATTTTTGATGCTTGTAATTTCGTCAAACAGTTGACTTGCAGTCCACTTTCAACTTGTAGAAGTTGTTTCTTTTTCATATGTTGATATAGAATGCATAGAAAAAACTCTAACAAGTATGCCTAAAAAAACTCTAACAAGTACGCCTACTAATTGAGAATGCAAAGAGCAGTGTAATGCAAATATTTTTTTCTGATTTTTCACTTGAAATGGCATGCAACTATGTCAATGTACAGCTTCAGCAAATAGACATTTTGGCAAATACTTATCATGCAACCTAACTCCAATAGTTACTGAATGCAAATTGATTACAAACTTTGACAACCTAGTTCTGATTTACAATATATATATTCAATGCTATGCAAAATGATAATGGATGTTTACAATAATGATGGTGCTGCTAAGGCAGTGATCCAAAATGCAATATCCAAATGCTAACAATGCAATGCAAATAAATAGGAACCTGGTCAATGCCTTGAAGAAGTAAATGATATCCACAATGAACCATATGCCAATGACGCCTCTCCTCCAGATATCGTCCCAAATAGAATTTGAGGTGGTTGTGATATTATAGATCTTATTCTTTGTTTCTACCTGAGTAAGCAACTCCCGATTAGTGGCGATATACTCCTAAATATTATATGCAATGCAGACCGCTATGCTCATATCCAGACAACCAATAAGATTTATGATTCCCTCTTGAGGTGGCGGAATAATTTTTCTAACAGTTCCCTGCGACAACTTCCCAATCTCCTGTTTTGTCCTTCTCCAAAATTGTCAATGGCAGCTATTATCAAGCTTACTTTAATCACCATCTATTTGTCACGACTTTGTGAAAGAAACGACACCCTTGAGAGCATTCATTGGCACGACTTATGTTGGCACTTGGTACTTGTCTTTATCAGGGTTCTATGATATCGACCACCTAGCATCAATTGTAGAGGCAAGATATATCCACAGATCGTATGCCACGATTCCTGACTCCCTGTGCGAGTCCTTTGAAAGAATGTCTAGCGGTAGCTCCCAACCTTTATTACCACCTTTAATTTGTCTTTGGCACTCCCATATGTCTCTTAATTGCAACTTCCTTGGACATCCTACTGGCAATTGTTGACTCCACACCACCTATCAACCTATATGAGATGCCAATGAATTGATATAACTGAATATGTTCTCTCAAAATGCGGAAAATCTCCTCCAAGTAAAATCAATGTGCCAATAATTCCCGAATATGATTTCCAAACAAATCAATATGTTAGCTACAAATGATAAAATCAATTTGACTGAAAATGTCCTTCAAAAATATCTAAATTTTCCTCCAAATAATATTGAATCCTTGTGTACTCCAAATTTGGTCATTGACCATTATATTTGGTAGAACCGAACCAGCAAAGAATAAATTCCTCCTCAAGTGAAATTGCAACAATACATCAGCTACTGCAATTCTTCAATGCAATAATAAGCCAACTATTGCATCAATCTAGACTCCTTATCAGAAGTGCAATAATACAACAACTATTGCACCAATTCAAACTCTGCAATGAAGCACCTGTAGAAACCCTGGATGGATTTCTCCACAATCTCCAGTTAGGGTTGATCTTTCACAACCGAACCCGGTATCCTAGAGTCTCCAAACCCTCAGACAAGCAAAGCATTCAAGCTTCTTACCAAACTGGTATGAATAGAATAATCCAAGACATGCCCAAATGCTAAGCCAACAGCTCCTTATAAAGATTTCTCAATGACTTTCAAGAAGCTTCTAGAAATATTATTATTTTATTCTCAAAGTGACTTTTATAATTTATTTATTTTTATTTTAATTCACTTTAATTAAATGAATTATAAATAAAGTTACCTTTTTAATATTAATTTATGGAGATAACTTTATAAATAATTAATTTAATTATTTATTCCCTTATTTCTCCTTTTAGCCTTTGGGAATAAATAAAGGCTAAACGAACCTCAGGGTGGCTACAAAAAAGGGGACATTACAACCTACTTGGCACAATTTATTGCTAACACAAATAGGTCAACAAATTTTAATACTTACATGACTACATGCAGAGATAATATTTAAAATTTATTTACCTTAGTAGTGAAAAACATATTCCAAAATGAATGAGAAAGGTATTGCAAACTTCTATTTTGAGTCAATTGGACTCTATATATTCTTGTGAACAATATATGAGTAAATAACCGTTACAATTGATTCTACATACAAAACTCAGAGAACTGGAATATATGTAATGTGTTTGATAGAGTGGCAGCCAAGTAGACTGTTTGAAATTGTTTTTAAAAAATTGGTGTCAAATTCATCGGGAATCTTACAAATAGATCTTGTGTTATTATGTTGGATCTTGGTTGTGAAGATCTTATTCTTGAAATGTTTCAGCAATTCTTGGTTGTTGTTAATGAGAATCATACGAAAAATGTTATATCTTCTATGCAGACCATCATGACTTTTATTGTGAATGAGAGTGATGAATTTCCCCAAGCACTCTTATCTCTTCGATTGGCTATTTTGAGGCAAGAACAGGTTACTTCTTCAATTGCACATGAGTTGTTTAACAATGTTGTCAAACAATGTGAGCAAAAGTTGATGCCATACTTATCATCATGAAATGCATTCACAAGAGAGGAGTACATGAGTCTTCATGATAGTGCTAAGATTGAAGGATATGTTGATTTGGAGTTGCCAAATCAACAACTATTGATAAGTAGGAGGTATTTTCCACAATGTGTCAAATTATGATATTGCTATCAGGATTCAACCGTGTAGTTTCGAGTCAAACTCATTGACCCATTCATTATCATGAGAGATGGATTCTTGTGAACCACTACTCATGAAACCCATTCATTATCATGAGAGATGGGTTCTTGTGAACCACTACTCATGAAACATGGGTCAATGAGTTTGACTCGAAACTACACGGTTGAATCCTAATAGCAATATCATAACTATTGATAAGTCATATGAAGGTATGGAATCAACTATTGATAAGTCATATGAATGTATGGAATTTCTTGATGATTTATTGCTTGAGAAAAGTGTTAGCATGCCACGTGTTCAGGGAGTTTGCAAGGAAACAATTAGAAAGGCAAAAGATCAACTTCCTGCTACAAAACATTTCAATGAGCAATTTTTGGAAACCCACTTTTTGACATGGAGGCAGAGTTATCATTTGAATATCCATTTTTGTGATGGACGGTGAGATATTTTATGATTGTAGTAACATAGCTTGTGACCTTACATGATATGGGATCTAGGTGATTGTTCGGGAAACCCACAACTAAAAGTCAAAATGGAGCAAGCAAATGAATCTTTTGGTCATTCATTTCTTGACTACAATACTATCATGTCAACTATTCAACAAGGTTGCAGGGGAACTCATGAAAAGAAAGCTGAAAGCAAAGATCCAATTATGCTTACATTAGAAGATATCATTTGTCTTCAAGTTAAAAAAATATATTTGAGAAGTTTTCTCACATTGCTTGCTTCTATGTGGGAAACTTACACTAGTGGATGGTGAGGTATGCTCATCTTTTTGCTTTCATCTCACATGAAAATAATTTGGAAATGTTTCTGATGACACATAAGAGTGGGATAGATAAAAGATTTCAAAGAGCACTTTGGTATGAGATGCTCCTTTCTACAGAAGAAGACTCCAGGTTTTGTATCTCAACTTGGCTCATTATTTTGGGACAAAGGAAATTAAAATAGAAAAAATTTACATTGATATTCTAGTGTTAATCAAAGTGGTGCAGCAAAAGCATGGTGTAGTTTTCTTGAGGTTAATTTGGGATCCTGGAATCTCATAATTTTATCCAAGATTAGTCAATCATTGAGCTATGTGTTGGCGTTTCAATTCGCACCTCTGGAATGCGGATTAGAAACGGACAGCTATGCACAAATAAACTACTCTTCGAATTAGGAGGGGAAGCTCCCTCTTTGCTGATGTTGCTTAAGAAAGTAAATTAAAACTAATTTGCCTATCTTTTTGTTCAGCTAAGAGCACAAGGTTATAAAACTCGAGTGTCGTAGCTGATATTTTTTGTTTTAGAAGTTCAACTACGACTAAGCCTAATCTAATGGCGTTTCTAACTTCTCAAGTAAACGCAAAACAAGAGAGTTAGAAATGGACAAGGAAGGATTTTCTGACAAAATACTTAAATAAACTCTTTTCCAAAACACATCTACTTACTTTCAATGCAAGCTGAAATGGAGATCA